>CAUYQV010041507.1:0-56025 GCA_963574575.1 Galagoides demidoff
GCCTGTGGTCCCAGCTACTTGGGAGGCGGAGGCAGGAGACTCGCTTGAGCCCAGGAGTTGGAGGTTGCTGTGAGCTGTGATGCCATGGCACTCTACCCAGGGGGATAGCTTGAGGCTCCGTCTCAAAAAAAAAAAAAAAAGTGTTTTGTGGAAAACAGTATGCAAACCCATAGAGTGGGGGTGCTGTGTCAGTGGGGGCCAGCTGCTCTCTCCCCTGTCCTGACAAGCAGCCCACAGGGAGCAGAGGGAGGGACATGCTTGGGCCTTGGGCGCTCCTAGGCCTGTGGGTGCTGGTCACAGTGCATGAAGCTAAAACCTGGATTTTGACAACCATTGTGTTATATTCTCACCCATATGCCTCACCCTCGTTATAATGCCCTTCCCTCATGCAAATCTGGATGTTCTTGGGGTGGGGGATTACATATCAGCCCAGGCGTATGGCTGGTCTCCTTCTCCACAGAGCACCCTCTGTTCTTCACGAGTCTGTGCCACAGGAGCTGATCCATACATGTGTCATCTTTCTTGCCCTGTGGTGTTGCCCCTTGCCGGGGAAAGGGGTCCTGGTGCAGGGTTGCTTGGGCATTCTGAGAATAGAATTTGGTGGACAGCACATCACAGCCACCTCCCTGACTGCACAACACCCTTCCCTACTGCCCAAAGCTGTCACTGAGCCCAGCTCACACTGTGCCTTCTCCTGGTCATCTTGCCTCTAAGTCTCCTGGCCCCTGTCCTTCCCTCCCTTTTGCTAGACCTGCTGAGAGCACACAGAGGTGAAATCATTCCTCTGCCTCAGACCTCTTGGCACAAGTTGGGCCAGTAGGTACAAGTATGTGGAGCAGGTGGCAGTGACTGCTTCCCTGCCAAATGATCTTAAGCTTTGTTCCACCTGGAAGGGACACTCTGCCACAAGCTACTGTGATAGTCACTGAGAGAAAGAAATAGCTCATCACTTTCTCCTCCCAGTAGAATTTTATGTTAAATTTGTTTCTAGTGATAAAGGTACATGTAAGCCAGTTCACAGAGGGAAGAGGGGAAGTGAACTCATTCAGATCACATTTAACTGGCTTTTATAATTATTAGAGTGACTAAATCACCACCCTCCCCCCACTGACCTCTGTATGTGAACATAGTCAAATGATTTTGAATTGATTTCTCCATATCTATGGGTGTATGAGTATATGGAGAGAGATTATAGAATGGAAAAAGTAATGGATCCTTTACCTTTTAAAATGCCACGTTAAACTCTAATAACTGTTTGTAAAATGAGGCATTGGCCCTGTGGAAGACGGGGAGCAGGACTGCCGCTTCACATCGCTTTCCCCGGGGCCGGGCACCAGGCACCCGGTGCTGAGTTAATGAGAGGATGAGTAATTTACTTCAGGAGGTGATAACATTGGAGCTGTCGGCTGGAGGATATATTATGTGAGAAGCTCATGTTAAGCTTTAAAATCATGAGCAGACTAAGAAATCTTTTTAAGAGTTACCTTTCACTCATTTTATAAACAAAAAGTCACATTATCATTTAGCTACAACCAAATTCATACTTCAGTGTATTAAGTCCATTTTTTAAGGATGTGCAACATTAAGTGGAGTATCATTTTTTAAAAAATGAATTGGTAGGAGGAGACAGTGACCTCAGATGGTTTGTTTTTGTTCTTGTCCGACACAGGCCTGGGAGGGCTGTGCTGGCTGTTCTCACGTGAGGGCCTCCATGGATGACAGGGTTGAGAGAAAGCAGAAAGGCCCAGTGACAGGGCGAGGCCCAGGGCTGTGTGAGGGAAGAAAGCTGCAGGCCTTCTGGAGTTGATAAAGTGGACTGGCTGTGTCCGCTGGAATTTATTACCCAGAGGCAGGCATAGCTCTCAAGGCTCGGCTGGGAGGACACTCTGCCGTGCTTCTCCTTGGGCATCCGCTGGGCCTGTCCTGGGCTCTGTTGCAGCCCTGCAGTGCCCAGGTTGATGTGTGACCCCGCACCCACCCTGCCCTAGTTCATCATTGCTGAGAAACATAAAAGGATCATTCATCCGCTGGCCCGGCCTGGGATGGAGTCAGAAGCACACAAAGCTCCCAGGGGCCTCAGTGGTGATGAGAAAATTGTCATAGGGAAGAGGTCTAATTGGAAATTCAGTTTGCTGTACACATGAAAACGTCTTTGATGTTTAAAATAATTAATATTTTTATGAGTTGCTTTTAAGTTTTTATTTGACCTGTGGGGGCGCAGGATGGTAGTGGAGCCACAGAAGTATTAGCCAAGCGATGTGTGTGCAGAAGACAGTGCAGTGTTGAGGAGGGGGGAGGACGGGGCTCTGCCAGTTACTCACCTCTGCTCTTTTCAGAGGCTTAGTTTACGGATCTCAAAAATGGGGATGATGATTCTTGCTTGCCCATAACTGAAGCTCGGTACCTCTGGAAGTCTGATCCTGCCCTGTCACACTTGCCTGTTGCTTTACATTTTGTCATTTCTGCTGCCACTGTCTTAGTTGGCGCTGTCATCTCTAGTAGCTGGACTCCAGAGTGGGCACTGAGCCAGCATAATCCACCTCAGCGTCTCCCCTCCGCACCCATCCGGGGTGATTGCGTGTGTCTGTGCTTATTGTTATTCTTTATTTCCTATTTCACTTACAATGTGCCAGGCACCTTCCACGTGTGAACGCACTCAATAGAACACATTTAAAAATAAAAACAGAAAGAAAGAAAACAAAGTATTTACAGTCTGGTCTAGCCTACCTTTTTCTTTTCTTTCAAATATGGTTTCCTTATAATTAACATTTTAAAGTCATTTTTATGGATATATTATTTAAAATATCAAATGGTAGTGCTGCCAGGATCTTAGGGAAGAGTAGCAGACCCCTGTCTCTACTTCTTCCTATCCTGAAATCCTGTATCCCAGAAGACACCTCTTTTTAGCTGTTTATGTTTTAATTTCTTTATTTGTCAATTTTGACATTATCTGTTGACTTCTGTATGTGGGAATTAACACACTTGCTTTCCAGCCTCCCCTCATAGAAATGTCCCTTCTTTCTGTCTTCCATAGTTGTATCACAATGTTTGGTTAAATTGTATTTAAAGTTTATATTATTATAAAATCAATAATAAAGTTTGTATTATTATATAAGTAGTTTCACTGCTTAGCCAGATGATACTATGAATATAATATAATCAATAATAAAATTTGTATTATTATATAATCAATAATAAAGTTTGTATTATTATATAAGTAGTTTCACTGCTTAGCCAAATGATACTATGAATATATTTTATTATTGTTATAGTGGTTTGTTTAGCCTGGAATTTAGAGTTTACCTCGTTTTGAAGGGAAGGGGGTAATTTTCTTTGATTTTGTCACTATTTTCCTCCAGATTTATCCAAATGAACTGTAAAGTCCTTCCTTCTGAAGAGTATTTCCCTACTGGCAAACCATGCATCAGTAGGTCGCCTGTCTCTTCTGGAGACGAGGTGGTGCTGCTGTCTGGATTGGCGATATTGAAGGTTCCGTGCACCAATGTCATCTTCCACTTACCATTCACCTCTCTCCTGTGTTAGACCCTCTTTTTTTATATTATAGTTCCACTTTGTGAGTCTATTCTTTTGTTTGGTGGAATACACTTTTAGTATCCTTCTGAGAAAGGAATGTGGGTGTGGGGATCTGGTGGTCAGTGCCTGGCTGCCAGCCTTCCTGGAGCTGAACAGCAGAAGGGCCGCCTGGCTCCCTGCAGGCTGCCCCCTGCACCTCCCTGGCCTGGCAGCTGGTCCTTCTTGTTGCATCCTGTGTTTCCCTCACCTGGTCCTTCCCCTCAAAGGGAGGACCGCATTTCACCTGGCTGCCTTCACACCACTGCCTTGTGCATGTGCCTCCCTCAGACTTGAGAGCTGGTCCCAGCTGGATTTTTCTACCTAGTAAAAATTAATTATTTAACTAGATGTCTATTCAGGTCGTAGCATGATAGTTGACAAAAAGCATGATTTCCACTTTGGTCTTAGCAAAGTGTGAAAAGTCAGGCTTGTCGCCTATAGCTCAACGGCTAGGGTGCCAACCAGATACACCAGAGCTGGCAGGTTCAAATTCAGCCTGGGCCTGCTAAACAACAATGACAATTACAACCAAAAAATAGCCAGGATGGTGGCAGGTGCCTGTAGTCCCAGCTACTTGGGAGGCTGAGGCAAAAGAATCACTTAAGCCCAAGAGTTAGAAGTTGCTGTGAGCTGTGACACCACAGCACTCTATTGAGGACGGCATAGTGAGACTCTGTCTCAAAAAACAAACAAACAAAAATGCAACCTCTGACTCGGGCTACGGCACTCCACCCAGGGTAACAGCTTGAGACTCTGTCCCCCCCAAAAAAAGCAAAAGAAAAGTCACTTTCAAACAGGTGTGGGTTTGGACTTGTCAACTGCTGTGATCCTTTCTGGGATGAGCTAGAATATGATTCATGAGCAAAAACCTTAGTAGTGTTTTCTCAAAGCAATTTTCAGCATAGAAGGTAACTTCAGAAATGGTGACTAATGAATGCTGACGTTTGTCTGAAGTACAGCCTCTCGATGGCCACTCACATGTTGTTTCCATAAAATTATTATATTTTTAATTTCAGAATGTTACAGGACTACAGATCTTTTGGTTCATGCATTACTTTTTACGGTTTGAGTCAAGGTTATAATTGTGTCTATCCCCTAGATAGTGTGCATTGGGCCTGTTAGGTGTGAATCTAGCCCCCCTTTCCTCCCTCCTTCCACCTGCTTGATTTCCATTGAACTTAGGCCATTGAATACAATGTGGTACATGTATAGCATGGAGTACTGCTCAGCCTTATAAAAGAAAGGGCGAACTGATACCTTTTATAACAATCTGAGTGGAACTGGAGATCATCCTTCAAAGTGAAATATTACAAAAATGGAAAAACAAATACTGCATGTGCTTGTTTTAAAAATTGAAAAGATGGAGACGTGACATCTGTTGTGTTTACCTGGGTGGAGTTGAAACACATTCTTCTTAGTAAAGTATCTCAGTAATGGAAAAATATATATCCAGTATACTTAATACTAATATGAAACCAATAGTAAACAACTACATGCCCACAAGAAAGATAAAACACTCCTCTAGCAAGGAGGAGAGGAGAGGAGGGAGGGAGGAGGGAAGAGGAGGGTGGGGAGGGGAGAAGAGGGAGGGAGGAGAGAAGAAGGAGGGAAGAGGAGTGCGGGGGAGGGGAGAGGAAGGAGGGAGGATGGAAGAAGGGGGCCAGGGGAAAGGAGAGGAGGGAGGGAGGATGGAAGAGGAGGGTGGGGAAGGGAAGAGGAAGGAGAGAGGAGGGAGGAAGGAGGGATGAGGAGGGAGGGAGGATGGGAGAGAAGAGAGGGAGGAGGGAAGAGGAGGGCCGGGGGAGGGGAGAGGAGGGAGGGAGGATGGAAGAGGAGGGCTGGGGGAGGGGAGAGGAGGGTAGGGGAAGGAGAATGGAGGGAGGGCAATTGGTGGGAGGAGGAGGGTAAATTGGCAGATCTCACCTAATTTGCACAATGTGAGGGAGGGTATTTAACACACCCCCATGAGGGGCTCAACTACTTGAACTTTACCTTAGAATTGAAAACAATGTAACCTGCACATTTTTACCCTCATATTAATTTGAAAAAAGAAATGTACAAAAGAAAAAACTAAATGATCAATACTCATGTGTATATAATATTGTAATAAAATTCAATGGAAATTCAGTACATAAGGTTAGTTTTGACTTGCTGAACTATTTTTAGTAGGTTTCTGTGTTAGTTCCTAGGGCTACCATGACAAATTACAAACCAAATGGTCTTAAATATTAGAAATCTCAGCTTAGCTGGGCGTTGTGGCAGGCACCTGTAGTTCCAGCTACTTGGGAGGCTGAGGCAAGTGAATCGCTTACTCTGTCTCAAATACATAAATAAATAAATATTAGAAATCTTTTTTCTCTTAGTTCTGAAAGCCAGAGGTGTGAAGTCAGGCTGTCAGCAGGGCTGCACTTTTGGAGCTACTGAGGGAAAACCCCTCTTTGCCTCTTTTAGCTTCTAGTGGGTGCTGGCTTGTGGCCACACCTTCTGGTTTCTCTCTACATCACCTTCTCCTCTGTGTGTGTCTTCTCCTCTCTGTGTCTTTTATAAGGACATTTAGGACTGGCTTAAGAGCCCATCCAGGTAATGATTCAGGATGATCTCTTCATCTCAAGACCTTTAACTTGAACATTTGCAAAAGGTCCTTAGCCCAAATACGGTAACCTTCACAATCCAGGAATTAGAACATGGACCAAGGGGACCGTCATTCAGTGTGTAGAAGCCGCTAAAGCAACATGTCACATGAGATGTGTGGTCTCTGTTGATGATCAAAAGACGGGTTGGCATTGGGTCATGGCGCTCTCGTATCAGTCAGTGTTTTGCTAGTTTACTCATCCATTTAACAGGTAAATGTTCCATAAACCAGGCCTTGTGTTAGGTGCTGGCTTGATAAAAGCCAATGAACACAAGATACTGCCCCTCAAAGAGCCCACTGTGTTGCCAGGAAGGCCAGCTTGCCTATGAGACTCCTAACTTGTTACTTGAATACAGTCTTGAATAGCCATAAAATAAGAGATTAAAAATACAAAGAGAAACTCTGGCAAGATTATTAGACACATGTGAAAGTTGCAGCCGAGACTAGTTGGAAGACTAATCCCAAGCTTTACCAGCCAGAGGTGTTTAGAGCAGACTTTTAGGCTGCACAGTGACTTCATGACATAAAATGCACATGCCAGGTGTTAAACTTTCTGCAGAATCCTCTCAGTTTATTCAATATGAGGCCCTTTACGTCTTGCCCTAAAAATTTACTTCATCCCATGCTCAAGGAAGATGTTTACATAAAGTACAAGGCAGGGTACTCTTCAGCCTCTGGAAACTCATGGTTGCTCTCAGTTGTCCTAGGTACTTGGTTACACTCAAAATTATTTCTCTAGGGTATTTTTATAAGGTTCTCTTGGACTTAAGGAGGCATAACTTAGAAACCCCAAATTATCATCTGTATTTGAGGTTCTAATCCAGAGTTTTCTTTATAGTACAGGGTGTTTTAGGTAAATTATCACTAATGTAGTACCTGCATTTGTCAGTGGTTTCTTTCCCCCAAATTTAAAAAGTGGACATGTGTTTAAGGTTATCCATTTATATAATTACTCCTTTTCATTTGCATTCCATCCTGCTTTTTCATTTGGGAAATAAAAGTGAGCGGGACAGCTGGTGCCTGTGTAATTGTACATAGTGACCCCCAGCATGCCTTATGTGTGCACTCCTGGGAGTAGGTCACAAATGTCTTCCTCTGACTTACTCGGTCCAGTTTAACAACAACAACAACAACAACAAATGTTGACAGGCCTAGTGGTTCTGCCTTTCCCAGGTAATTGATCATTATGGGTGTTATGTAACCATTTCTCAGGTAAGAAAATAATTTAACTATCAAAGTTAATTAAATAGTTTGTAGTTCATAGAAGTTAATTCAAAATGACCTAGGTTTTCCAATTTTGTACTATTTTTACAACTTTCCTAAAGTTTCAAATTATAATTATATCAAAACAAAAATGCATCAACGCAATGAAAAATAGCTTCATGCTTAAAGGAATCCTTCATGGAAACCTGACAATACTTGGATAAACGTCATCATTTTGGAAGTGTAGTGAATTTCCACAGTGAGATTGGGTCCTTCCCATGGGATTTCCATCTTCCTCAGTCTCTTGTACTTCTGCCTCTGTTTTTCCCTTTTCTTTATCTGATACTTATGAGTAATAACAAAAACAAGAACTAACATTTATGGAGTAGAAAAAAATTTTACTTAGGAATTATAAGGTTTATATAGAAGATTCACTGGCCTTGGGGAATTTTCTTTTTCTTTTTTCTGCTTTATTTTATATATTTTTTAATTTATTTAAGACAGGGTCTCGCTAGACCCTGTTGAAAAGGCCAGAGCACAGTGGTATGATCATAGCTGACTGTGACCTTGATTTCCTAGGCTTAAGCAATGCTCCTACCACAGCTTGCCAGTAATGGGTGTATACCGCCATGCTCGGCTAATTCCCCCCACCCCTGAGATGAGGGTCTCATTATGTTACCCAAGATGGCTTTGATCTCATAGCCTCCTGCCTCAGCCTCCCAAAGTGCTGGGAATAGAGATACGAGCTGCTATGCCTAGCTCTTTCAAAAATAAATTAATAAAAATAAGAAGTGGGAATGTGCTATCATTATACCAGATTTGCTCTTTGGGTCCTGGACCTGTCTCAATAAGAGAAAATCCTTGATATTTACATAAAGATCCGCGTCCAGCAGAGTAGCTGGCCAGTATTCTCCCACTAGCCACATTGTCCTGGGCTCCACATGTTTGAATGGTCATGTTAGGTATTTCCTTCTAAACATAGATGCCAACATCTCAGGTACCATCAAACTATATAAACAAATAACAGCCCAGCTCAAAACTGAAGCTGTAAGATGCTCCCAGAACTTTCCCTTATGTGTATGACTTAAACCCATGGCTATTTCAGTTTCATCTGTGCAAGGAAGAACTGTATTGATACATCAGTGATTTGTTCAGATGGATTTCTACGTATTTGCTTTCCATATTCTTTTGTTATAATAATAACACATTTAGGATGATGTCCAAAGACATATAAGTGGGTTCAGATTTTGCTTACTGCTTTAGCTTTAGTAAAAGTCCAGTTGTAGGAGGAATGAGTGGATGTAATTTTTCTGTCACGCTAATCTGAGATGCCTGATTTTTATGATGTAATCTTAGGTTTTATTCTTCAGCCCATGGTAGAAGAAGATAAATATAAACGGCTTGTTAAAAACTAATCCTGATTACTCACATTCTTTATTTTTTTAATCCTAATTTTGCTAGAATTCCACATGCCTCAGAAAGGAGGCTAACATCAAAATCATTGAAAATTCAAGGACTCTCTCTCATGATTGCCATCTTATAAGATAGTCTTTTCAATTCTAGCCCACTTGGATATAAACCACCTTAAGCAAAAATAAGTAATATTCTCAAGGCCAGGAGGATTTCATGAGTCCGTGGGAAGCCTTTTGAGTCTCTGCCCTCAGTTTGGCAATTGTGTCGTTTCTCTGCTAATGCAGAAGGCTGAGACTGTGTGCAGCTCTCAGACATTCCACCTGCAGAGCCAGAGCTGGGAGTGCACCAGCAGAGTGGGCACGTGGAACGCGTAGTGCTCTCGGGCACAGTTTTGTCTGCCTAGCCAGTACCCAGACTCCGAGCATGGTGCTTATCAAAAGTTTTGGAAATCCCTATTATGAGTAGGCTGACACCCCATTTACCCACTGTTTAACTTAGGAGAATCCAGACTACTTGTAGAAACAAAAATAGTGTTAAAAGACTTACCTGTTTTGCCTCACCCAGACTAAGGCTGAGAAGTCCTAGAGATACAGATTGGGGATTTGGAGCACAGTAATACACACTGGCTTGGTACCGTCGTTTACGGGTTAGTTTTTACGTGTCTGGTTATGAGATTGTGTGTTTAGGTTGTTCAGTGATTCTCTGAGTTTTTTTCTTTGTGAGGTCTGTCGACACATTTAGAAATCTCTGTGAACATAGAACCGCTGGTGTTTTGCGGCTTATAGCTTTTGATTTCCCTCTGATGCCACCACTGTGACATTAATCTTTGATGAAGTTAAGACCATCAGAGGGTAGAAGAAGATGATTACCAGTGGTTAATAATGTCCTGATGTTTCAGGACTTTGGGAGAGGTCTCATTTCTGTGAAGGAGTCTGAAGGCTCACTTAGTGAGAAGCTCCCTGACCACACGTAAATTGAGAAACAGATTTCAAAATCAGTTTTGATGAAAATGGGAATTTGAGCCTGCTACTGAGAAGCAACCATCTTGCTGTAAATTATTTATGGCATCAGCGTAAGGCTTTGGTATAGAGGCTGTAAGCTTTTTTCCATTTTGCTTTAAGAACTGGTTTGATTATAAAAAGATTAATTTTCATATTGAAATAAATCTTCAAAGAGGGATTTTAGTTTTTAAAGTGACTCTAAGGTGTAAAATAAAGAATGAATTATGTATACTTTTCAAAAGAGCCAGTGTTGTAATTGGATTCTACATAAAAGTATACATGTAGAGCCCTGATTGGCACAGTTCATCATGTTATTTATGTGAGATGCTTCTTTTTCTTACAGTGAGTGCATGAGTGGCCTGAGCACATACTCATGCAGTCCTCACTTTTGCAAAGATTTTTAGGTGTTGCTAACTAGGTTAGGTCAATCTCACTGATGAGTCTGCACATGGACAATCCTAACTTGGAACACTGACTCCTTTTCTGGGGTCAGAGGCTCCCCCATGCCCCTGGCTGCTGTAACTTGCTTTGAGATCAGACCTCACCCCTACCTCCAAGCTGCCATGCCTGGACAAGGAAGTTCATCTGGGAAATTAAAAGTTAGACCGACAGATACAATTTCATGAATGCTTGGAAAGATAGTGCACCCTCTGCTCTCACTGTATGGGGGTCTGAGCTAAGTCTTGCAGATTATTCTATGTGCGCTATAGTCTTCTTGTCTTTGCCTTCTTGATCTGACATGGGCTGAAAGAAGTGGGTTCAGTCCTCACAACTCTTTTGTGTCTCTTGTCGTTTGTTAAAAATATACAAAGGGTGCCAAAAAAAAAAAAAAAGGAAAGGAAAGGAAAAGAAAGTATACGTGTTTTAAGAAAGTTAGGAAAAAGTTGTATTAAACTCATAATTCACAAGTCACGTTTGACATCTGCCATTATAAGAGATAGAGGATACAGCATACAAGATAATGAACATTGCTGGTGTATATTGAGTATTACAATTTTTTTTTTTTTTTGAGACGGAGCCTCAAGCTATCCCCCTGGGTAGAGTGCCATGGCATCATAGCTCATAGCAACCTCCAACTCCTGGGCTCAAGCGAGTCTCCTGCCTCCGCCTCCCAAGTACCTGGGACCACAGGTGCCCGCCACAACGCCCAGCCATTTTTTTGGTTGCAGCCATCATTGTTGTTTGGCGGCCCTGGGCTGGGGATTCGAACCCGCCACCTTAGGTGTACGTGGCTGGCGCCTTAGCCGATTTGAGCCACAGGCGCTGAGCTGAGTATTAGAATTTTAGTACAGTTTTTTCCTTTCTCGAAATGTGTATACATTTTTTATTTTTTGGCACACTGTGTATATCTAGTTAGTGTTTATTCCTTGTTTTCCCTGTGCTAGGGATAATTCCCAGCTGTGAGGACACAAGTTTGAATAAGACTGACAACACCCTCGGTCTCATGGAGGTGACATTTTAAACATGCTAAGACAAACCCAACACGCAGAAACAAGATAATTTTGGACGGTGAGTAGGACGTGGGATGAGGAGATTGCAGTATGGTGACTTGATGGCTGTGACCCGAGATGGTTCCAGGGTAAGGAGGATGGCCAGGGAGCTCTGCAAAGGAAGAGGGTTCAAGGTAAGCTCTGGTAAGTGGGAGTCACCTCCCCAGGCATGTGGAGGAAGAGGTTCTAGCAGAGAAGGCAGGTGCGGAGCCTGTGAGATAGGAGTGAACGTATTCCAGAGGAGCAGGCTTTGCAGCCTGTCCCATCTGCATTCGTGCGCTGTGGTGTTGGACTGTCACGGCGGCTTCCGTCGTCACCTCTATCCTCTGTCATCAACGTGCACATGTCTGGCTCCATCTCATTTCATTCTCTTTGCTTCGATTTAAGCCTTTTTTTTTTTTGGCAGATATTAAGATAGTCATCTGATTTAATTTCTGGCACTACACCCCTGACATCCTTTGGTTTGCATTTGCCAGTAGGACTTTGCCCTTTGTACTCTGGTCTCCATAATTGTATGCATGTGTCAAGGTGGGGAGCAGTGTTAAGTGATTTACCATGGGTGAGAAAATGTTACAACTTTTATCTATAGTTAAATTAAAGATCGATGTCACTACAAAGAAGTATGTGAGGGGATGACTATTAATCAACTTTATTTAATCATCCCACAGAGTATACATGTGACGTCACATTGTGCCCAATAAATACATACAGTTATTATTTGTCAGTTAAACAAGTTAGCATGAGCCCCCTCAGTAGGTAGGTGCATCAGAGGGCCCTCTGTCTGGGCAGGTGATGTGCGGGGAGGAGGGGGACCCTGGGATGTGAAGGACATGCCTGTGCTATGCTGTTAGCTCACCTTCATGATTGGGACATGGTTCAGCCACGTGGTTTATTTCATTAAAACACAACTGTCTCTAGTCCTCACTGTGCCCTACCCCCCGCTTGAGGGCATGTTAAGGTTAAAATAACCAGGATTTTTAATAGATGTGTACATCTTTGTAGAGTCCCCATTCCAAGATGGATGCGTGTCCCCAAACTGACATTAGGACTGTGAGATTTTAATCCATAATGGGTAGAAGCTGAAGGAAAAAGAAATGGACTTTCAGAAGCCACAAGCAATATTTTTTCTGTCAAAAGGGAGAAACTTCAGTGTTTCAAAACCTCTTTGGGAAAAACAAGCCTTGAATTTACAGGATGAATCAAATCAGTGCAGTGAGAACAACATGGCACATGCCCTGAGGGCTTGTGACTTGTGTCTTCTGTGTGGTTTAACCATTTCATATGAAACGTTTGTTTTCTTTAATAATTTTCACCATTAATTCTGTTTTGTGTGATTTTCATGTTGCTTTTCCTTTTTTCTTGGGTTTCGGTTTCCCAGGTATCATTCTCCAGCCTTCTGCTGGGAGGGAAAGTTCTTGTGTGGAGTGAAGGGTTGTGTCTCAGAGGCCAAGAGGAGGGAGGATGATGGTGGTTTCTGCTCCCTGCCAGGGCTCCCTGGACCCAGTTTTGTGCCTTGGGGGTTGGGAGTAAGCTGGGCAAAAGCCCACATCACAGGAGGATGTGTAAGACTCTGGACACCAGAGGAGCTGTACCAGGACCCAGGAAGGAGAGGTGGCCCCAAGTTGGGGCGTGGCTTGTCCTCCTCACCTTCTTCATTCTGCAATGTCCTAACTGAGCACCTCCTCCAGGTCAGGCATTGCTGAGCATCAGGCATCAATAACCAACAAAATCAGATGCAGACCTTACCATATCTTGGAAGAAAGTTGGCAGTCAGAGTAATCACACAAAGAGGCACATGATCCTGCCTGCAAGATAAATGGTGGGACACCCTGGTCTGGAACCTTAGACGGTTTCCATGAAGAAGGGGCCTCAAATCAATGGTGAAGGAAGCCCCCATGTGAGCCCAGAGAAGGTTGGGTAGAGTATAGGTGGGAGCACCATCCAGAGGAGTCAGGGTCCTATCTGTGTTCAACTTCTGGCCCAGGGCTGTCCCCTTGTGTACATGTAATAATTACAAAATGAGTGTGTGAATGGAGGCCAGCAGAGCTGGAGCAGAGCACAGGGAATGGTGGGTTGGCTTAGGGGTGGAGAAGCTGGCAGGGGCTTAGACCTCACAGAGGCTTGTGGATAAGAAGACCTTATAGGTTATCATGAAAATTGGGGCAATTTTTAGAGCAAAAGGGGTGATATTGATATTGATAATAATGAGTGGATAGTAGAGCATAAAGAGTGACTGATTTGAGCACACTGGGATATCTGGTCAGCCTCATCCTAGCCACTCTGGGATTTTAATCTTCATTCTGAGAGCAGTAGAAGGCCCCTGAAAAGGCCTTCAGCTGGGGTGGGAGTTAGAGCATGGAGGCAGGGCTTGGCTTGATCACTCTGGCATCAGACTGGGAACAGACCGAAGGTGAATTGAGGCAGGAGACTCTGATGACTCTTGCAGAGAGCCGGGCAGATTGCTTGGACTGGTGTGGGACAGGGTTGGATGTGATGGGATGCACATGGTGGCTGAGTTAGGGAGCTGTCATGGTTTCAGAACTGGACAAGTCTTTGTGCCAGTGGGTGAACTACAACAAGGGGAGGGAGCAGGTTTGGGAAGAATGTATAATTTGTCCGGGTTGAGAAGTCAAGGTATGAACTTCAGAGGATTTGTCCCTAGTCTTGTGAATTCCCACATCAGGAGGGAATAATGTAACTCCACCGGTGTTATATTCACTTTCCTCCTCCCCGACACCTCTCCTCCCTCCCATTCACAACTCCCTTATACTGAAATTTTATTAACTAAAAACACATTCTTTCCTTCACTAGAGAACCAAATATTATTGAACCTGCACACCAGAACAAATGGTTTGTCAAGGGGGAGAGGAGGTTGGAGAATGCTTTATTTCAAGGAGTATGAAGACCCAGGGCTGGACATGCACTGCTTAGGAAGATGAGGTTGGAAACCCCAGTGAGAGAGAAAAGGAAGCAGAAACAGCAGCTGGAGATTCCACTGAAGGGGTCTGAAAATCCAGGGTCCTGGGGGTGAACTGGAGTCAGAGTTTAGAATGATTCTGGCATTAGCCATCCTTTATAAACTTCAAATATAATATTTTCATAATAATTCTCCATTCAGAAATCTTTGAACCATCTTGTTTTTTGGAATGTGAAGAGTTTTATAGCAAACATGGACAGCAGAGATGGTAACGTTAGAATGTGTGGGTGGAGGCTGGGCACAGTGCTCATGCCTGTAATCCTAGCACTCTGGGAGGGCAAGGTGGTGGATTGCCTGTGCTCACAGGTTTGAGACCAGCCTTCGCAAGAGAGAGATCCTGTCTCTAAAAATAGCCAAGTATTGTGGCATGCACCTGTAGTCCCAGCTACTTGGGAGGCTCAGATAAGAGAATCTCTTGAGTCCCAGATTTTGAGGTTGCTGTGAGCTATGACACCACAGCACTCTACTGAGGGTGACAAAGTGAGACTCTGTCTCCAAAAAAAAAAAAAGTGTGGGAGGGTCTCAGTGGGCAGTGCTTCTGTGTCATTGGGTTGGGTTGGAGTGGCTTACTCTTTAAGCTGCCTGTCAGTTCATCCAAAGAGAGGGAAAGGCAAAGAGGTTGGGGTTTTTGCATGTGTGACACTTAGAAGCCAGCAGCATTGCCAGCTGTTTTGTGAGGTTGGCTCCCTGGGCAGGTGTTACCTTAGCTGCACGTAACTTTGCGGTTTGTAATACCAGCCTGGTCACCGTTGCCCTCTTCTGGTGAGGGGCTCATGCTACAAATGTACTGAGTTTTACAAGGAGGGAAAACCCAAGCTTGTTTTTCACTTTGGTCAGCTGTGCTGTGCCAGCTGGCATAAGTTCCTATAATGAAATGAATGTTTGGTTTAAAATGTAATGTATACTCAGACCATGGAACCATGTGAGGGTCTAACCTTATTTACAGTTTTGGCTTGTGGGGACTACCTTGGATATCCATATCATTTCCCACAGTTGGGCCACTTTCTATTTGGCAAAAAAGATTTCTTTCAGCCTTTTTTCTGCCTATGAAACCCTGTCTGGCGGCTTCATTAGCTAACACATGTGTGAATTTGCATCATCGATAATGGCAGCAAATGCCAGGAATATGGTTTTAATCAAGTTTTAGTATCTAATATCTCTGAAGCACTAGGGCACAGAACATTATAGGCCTGGGATAAACAATTCATATTCAATAGAGGCATTTTAGCATCACTTGGTGACATATTTACACAATTTATAATTTAGAGATGAGTTTATGTTACATGGTAAAACTTTAAAATATGTTGAAATAACTAACTCCACTGGGAAGGGCAATGAGAATGTGGGGTTACCCTGGCAATTTGTGTGATAACTACTGTAAGGGCAGTCCTGGTTGCCCAGCCTGGGCCTTATCTGGTCAATCTTCACTTGGCATTTCTCTCTCCCTCCCCAGCCAGAAGAAGGTAAACACTCAGGTGAATGAAATGGGCTTTGCCGTGAGCACTGGGGAATACCTAAAAGTGAGACACTATTTGTGGTGCATTTAAGTACTCCTTATTATAATCCTTTCCAAAATTTAGAATTTTATGTCTTCCATTAAGTTTCTATTTGGCATTTAAAGCCTGACAAGTGTAGCCATCCTAGTTTGGATTATTAAGGATCTAAAGACATAAGGTTGATTTTTTTTTTTGTTTTTTTTTTTGCAGTTTTTGGCCAGGGCTGGGTTTGAACCTGCCACCTCCGGCATATGGGGGGGCTGGCACCCTACTCCTTTGAGCCATAGGTGCCGCCCATAATGTTGGTCTTTTTCAGCTGGATTAATTTGCGATTTTCTGTAATTTTTCTAGGAATTTAATAGGAACAGGAAATACATCTAATATCACAATCTCGTTAAGATGTTAATGACGCATGAGAAGGAGCACCTCATCTACCCCTGTGCAAAGACCCCTATGCAAATTACCCAAAATAAAAATAGTTCAATGACAAAGTCTCTGGAGAGAAAAGGGAATGCAGTCATTTAGGGTTTTACAAAAGGAATGATAGAGCCTATTTATAAAATCTCTGTTCAGAACTCTTGAATTATTTCTTCCTCCTTCTCTTTTTCCCTTTCTTCCTCTGGTTTAGGCCTTTTTTTGTTAAAAGCTAAAGTGAGATGAGAGTGTTTTATAGAGGCCAGGGTACTCTGTCAGTTGGCCAGGTGATGAATCACAGAATAGTATTGTTTTTGTTACCAAATTAAGCTCCTAATGCCTTAAAGAAGGTCCTCATTGACAGCTTCTAGCCAGGAAAAGGCTGAGAGGCCCCTTTCTTTGTTGCTCTGGGCAGCTGGAAGGATGAGCCACATCTGGGCGCTTTGGCTGAGGTCTTGCAGTACCTCTTTGTCTCTGGATCATTGGCCCCTGGCCTTAGATCCCTGTAAATTCTCCAGTGCTGAGAAGTCAGCTGGTTCCATGCAGGAGTTAATTTTTAGGTCAGGGTTTCTCCACCTCAGCACTATATGACAATATGGACCAGGTGACTCTTTGTAGTAGGGGCTGGCCTATGCAATGTAGGATGTTTAGCAGCATTCTTGGGGGATACCCACTGGGTGTGATTTGTGACAGCCTTAAATGTTTCCAGACATTGTACATGGGATAGGGAGGGGTAAAATCATCCCCCCCACCAACTAAAATCATGGTTCTGGATTCTGAGTGATGTATTCCTTCTTTAGCCTTACTGGGAGGTAAACTGCATCGCCACACTTCACCAACATGGTGTAGTTTAGCCTGAATGTTTCTTAATTTGAAGAATTAAGGGTGGGGAACAAGTTTCCTGTTGAGGGCTAATGCCCAAGGCTGACTTAACCCTAACGGTACATATAAAAAATAATTTAGCTGCCTTTTTTCTCACCAAAGAAAAACATTTAGTTCCTCTGTTTGTTAAATTAGAAACAGGCACCATAAACTTTTTATATGTAAGAATATATAAGAATAATTAATTAGAAACTATTTCTCATTAAGGCAGAGGTGATGGGGGAAGGACAGAAGCAGGTGAATGATACAAGACAAGGAAAGTAGAAGCCAATTTAGAAAAAAGGAAAAGGCATTTGGGAAAAATACAAGAGATTAAAGGAAGAAACCTTGGGTATTTTGAGTGTTTTAGAAACATTACCTGCTGCTCAACTAGTTGTAGGTTTCTCATTTCAAAGTGTATCTAGACATCAATTGGGGTTTATGGTAAGAAAATGTATCACTTATTACCTACTGTGTTTTAAAGGGAACTAGCAGACTTAATCAGTCTTTACAGATCTCCAGTTGGTATAATTAGTAAATCTGCAGAGAATCATATCTAAATAGCATTGGAGTAGAGAGTAGCATTTACTGGTGCAAGGAGGCTGTTATATTTGTTTGTTTGTTTGTTTAAAAAAAAAAGGAAGAAAAATGGCCAGTGAAATATCACCACCGAGGGTTGGTGGAGTGCCCCAGGTGCCCGGATCTGCCTCCCTATCTCTAATTTGCAAGGAAAAACAAGATGGCTTTCTGCTTTTCTTTTTCATCTTATAAATTTGAAAGACATAGATTTTACTTAAAACAAGGAATAATAAATTGTTCAGAGTATATATGATCTCCAAACTTAAGTAGTAAAAGGTGGTCTTGGCAGTGGGTCTTAGCCTAATTATTAGCACATTAGAGTAGGCAGGAAGCTTTTAAAATCTACCAATGCTCAAGGCTTATCTTGAGAGAGTCAGATTTGACTATTAAGAATGTAGAATTTGGACAGAGTTATTCTTTAAAAAGTTCCCCAGTGATTCAGAGGTGCTGCCAGGATTGCAAACCACTAATCTAGGCCAGTGATTCTCAGAGTGTGGTCCCTAGACAGCAACAGCAGCCTCACCTGGGAGTCTGCTAGAAATGCAGATTCGTAGCCCCACCCAGGCCTGAGGCTCACTGGGGCTGAGATCCTGAGCAATATGTGTTTTTAACAACATTCAATAGTGATGAATGGGGTGCAGGCTCAGTTAGAGAAACCTTGTTTCCGATAATGAGTAGTGGTGCTTAGAAGATCCCCTAGTCCTGAGAATCGAGGTGTAGAATAGTGGATCTAATAGTGGAAGTATCACTCTGAAGTCAGTGTCAGGGCCTTCAGACTTCAGCTGCCTTAGGAGGCTTCACTGTGAGAGGAGGCTGTCTGGGAGATGTCACTTTCCGCTGAGAGCCTGTAAGAGCCTTAATTGCTGGTGTGTAGGTAGCAGCTGACACTGAGTCGTCCCTCCCACTCTTTTCAGTTAAGCTTTCAGCCTCATTCTCAATATTCTTAATTAATGATCTTCAGCTTCTGAAGCCCTGTCGTCCGTGGTCTCCTGTCCCAGCATGTTCCCCTTTGAGCATTCCTTGAAGAGGGTGTTATTCCCAGCAGCCTATTAGGAAAGGAAAGTAGAGGTGGCTCTAAACAAGTCCTGCGACCAATTAGCCACCTCCCATTATTCCTCTTTGTAGTTCTCTAAAAATGGGTCAGAGGAAGAAAACTCGGCTCTCACCAGCAGACCTCGCCTGTGTTTGTCTAACATGCTTCTGTCGTGTTTCAATTTCCTGCATGAATTGGTTGAAAACTCCCTTTGAACTCTTGGTCGTTTTGTAGAAACTTTCACAGTGATGAAAGCAGCTATGGGATTGCTTCCTGAGCTCTGAGAAGCAGAGTATAGAAAGGAAATTCGCTGAACTTTAAGGGCACCCTCAGCAAAACCAAGGGATTATACAGTGGCTGCAATAATAATTTTAAGAATTCTACATCAGTTTAATTTTCTGATTTGATAAAGCAGGGTCAGGGTGAAAGGTGAAAAGTGAGGGAAACAGACTTCTTAGTCCTTTGTCAGTAATAGTTTTCAGTGCTTCATTTTCTATTTACAAGGAAAATACCTTTCAAATAAACAGTTCTGTTGGATCAGAACCTTCCTTGGTAAAGTCCATAGAAATTTCCCAGGTTAGTCCCTATCATTCCTGCACATGCAGTCCTGAGGAGCCTTCTGGAATTCCCTGCAGGATGGGGATCCCCTTGCATCAGCCAGCACTTCCTATTATGGGGTTCCTGATGCCGCTTGCCCTTTGCGGTTTTATGTCTCACTAAAATAATAGCACCAGGATTCACTTTAGGGAAGTCTCTGTGCTGTCCAGTAGGGTAGCTACTAGTTACGCCTAGCTAATTAAACTAATAAATGCATCGATTGCTTATTGAATAATTCAAAATAATTAGAAATGAATGAAATTCAAAGTTGCCCCAGTCTCCTTTCAGGTCCTCAGTAGCCACCTGTGGCGGGAGGCTGAGGTGGTAGACGTCGCAGATACCGAACATCCCTTACCACAGAAAGGCACTAGACAGCACTGGCCGGTTTTGTTGCCCTCCTTAGTTGAAATACTGAGAATAATATTATTTGTTAACTCCCAACTTGTAGTTGTCTGCTGCTTATTAATACCGCATTCTCTGTTTTCTCTTTGAATTCTATTATAACTTCATCTCCTGATGGCAGTCATTCATAACCCCATTGCACAAGTATAAATGGATAAGGATTCAGAGAGGCTGGGAAACTCCTCCCAGGCCCGTATGGCCAGTAAAAGGAGAAACCAGTGTTTGGACATCGTATCTGCAGAGTTATAAAGCCCAGGCTTTGCATGTAAAGCGTGTCTTAGAAGACAAGTTCTCTGGTTATTGAGGTCATTGAGCTTACATCTTTAGGGGTTCACTGAAAACAACCCCCAAACCAGTAACCACTGATGTACTGGGTGGCTGAACCGGCTCAGCAGTCCAACGTAGCAAGATGGTAGTGGATCCTTTTCCACATGGGTTTCGTCACTCCTCAGCAATGAGGCCAGTGACCCTGGTGTCAGTGTGGGTATTTATTCAGTTGCCCATTTTCACCAGCTTTGTGTCAACAGAGTTTTCTCCCTGGGCTAGGTGGTATGCACTCAGCCTTCTGTGGCAGATGACTTTCTGTCTGGAACGCCCTGCTGTGTGTGAGTCTTCCTTAGGTCGAGCCAACACACGTCTCCTTTTGCTTTCTCCACTTCACCTGCTTCTCTATCCCTGAAGGCCTGAACAAACTGCAAAGGATTATTCTTCCCCCTCTGAGAGGTGTTACTATTATGTTTTCCTGGCTATTTTTCTGTTTTTCAAGTTAATCATTCCACATTCTTCAGCTGATCCTTATGATATGAGGATCATAACCTTATTAAGTATTGCTACATTCCTGGTTACTGTCACTGGAGTACAGGACAGTGGAATATTGAGAGTAGTTGTCTCAATTGGAATATTGAGAGTAGTTGAACACCAAGGGCGTAAAGCATAGTGATCCTATCACTTACACCAGCCACTGCTGATAACGGCAGCTCCAAATAAAATTGACGTGGACATGGCAGTGGCACTCTGCCTGCTCACAGCATTTATTCTTAACTAAGTGCCTCAGTGCTTGGGCTGTTAATGTTTTGGAGCTAAATGTTATAGGGCCCTCGTGTGTATCCTAATTAAATTCTATCTGGTTAGAATTTCTCTAAGTCACAGAAATCCAGTTTTAGTTTTTGTTTTCTTTCCAGATCCATTTTTAGCTGCCCCAGACACTCACTATCTCTGTCTGGGTAGCATCATCCACTGATTTTGTGGTCATGTCCACTGTATCTCCATTACCATGTCAGTGCTAAAAATGCAGAACAGGACTATGCAAGGACAGAGCTCCCCACCGTCCCCTCCAGGTGGTCGTGTGGCCAGCAGGAACGCCTCTGTGGTTATGGCTGTTGGGCTGATCAGGAATACACCTCACTGGTGTTTCATTCACCCCTACTTTTCTGTTCTTAGTACTCCAGGACTCGTTTATTCTTTCATGGGTTCATTCTGTTGGTATTTATTGGGCTCCTTCTGTCTCTGTGGCCCTTTTGAGGACAGAGCAGCTAAAGTGGACTAGCAGATTGCATGTGGAGTCTAAGAGAAGGAGAAGCCTTGAAAATGACTCCAAGGTCTTGACCTGAACAACTGGAAGAATGTAGTTACCATTTACCAAGCCAGCTTTGCAGATTCGAGGGCAGATTCGAGGGCAAACATCAACTTTTTGGTTTTGAACCTGTGAAGTTGTAGGTCTCCCAGTGGAGATGCTGCGTAGGCACAGCTCGATGCACATACACATGCAAGGTTGAGAGGAAGTGCTGGACTGGAGCAGAAAACCAGGTGCTGTCCGTGTGGGCACTGCCTGGGATCTGGAACCCAGAGTGATGTGAGGACTCATGGGGCAAGGAGGGGGCTGAGGACTGAGCCCTGGGGTCTCCACTGTTTAGAGCAGTGTTTCTCAACCTTTTTTTTTAATCTCACAGCACACTTGAACTTATAGTTACACGTCTGTGGCACACTTAAATTATGTTGATCAAAAAAAAAAAAGAGTGAACTGGGCATGGTGGCTCATACCTGTAATCCCAGTACACTGGGAGGCCGAGGCGGCTAGATTGCCTGAGCTCAGGAGTTCAAGACCAACCACAGCCAGAGCAAGACCCTGGCTCTAAAAAAATGGCCGGGCATTGTGGTGGGTCCCTGTGGTCCCAGCGACTTGGGAGGCCGAGGCAAGAGAATCACTTAAGCCCAAGAATTTGAAGTTCCTGTGAGCTCTGATGCCACGGCATTCTACCTAGGGTGACAAACTGAGACTCTTGTCTCAAAAAAAAAAAAAAAACCAAAAAAGATTGAAAAAAAGGAATATACTTATCATGCTTTGAATTTCTTTAAAAATAATGTAATTAATGGTCTTTAAAAACTTTCATGGCACACCTAAGATCCTCTCCTGGCACCTCAGTGTGCTGCAGCTCACCAGTTGAAAATGACTGGTCTAGATGCTGGTATGAGGAAGACAGCTAAGGAGACTGAGAAGGAGCAGCCAGTGGGGAGGGAGGAGGACCCGGAGAGCTGACTGCTGTCCTAAGAGTGCAAGGAAAGGAGCGAGAGAGAGAACCACTTTGTCAGGTGGTGCTTGGAGTAGAGTCACGTGAGGACCAGGAATTGACCATTGATGACAAGAAGATCACTAGTAACATTGACAGAAGCTGCTTTTCTGGAGTAATGTGGACAAAGGGATGTCCTGCAAAAACATCCAGTTGCTGGCCTGAGGGTCACTGAGGTGTACCTCGTCAACTGCCTTTTACCAGCTGTGGCAGCTGGAATCTTGTCAGAGAAAGTGAGGTTCATTTTTCGTAACTAGGGTTTTCTTTAGGATCTTCAATAATCTGTTATGGAGCCGGGTGCGGTGGCTCAGGCCTGTAATCCCAGCACACTGGGAGGCCGAGACAGGTGGATTACTCAGGAGTTCAAGACCAGCCTGAGGAAGAGTGAGACCTTATCTCTACTAAAAAAGGAAAAAGCTAGCTGGATGTGGTAGCATACACATGTAGTTCCAGTTACTTGGAAGGCTGAGGCAAGAGAATCGCTTGAGCCCAACTCTGAGGTGGCTGTGAGCTGTGATGACACCATGGCACTCTACCCAGGGCAGCAGAATGAGACTCTATCTCAAAATAATCATAATAATGACAATGATCTGTTATGGATTAAGTATATAGTTGCAAAATGCATCTTTCTCTCCTTTTGAAAAGTGCAATGCCATTTCCGCTCCTCTCAGTTCTCAATGCCACTCCTGAGCTCTCTGCCTCACGTCACTGGCCAGGCCAGGCCCCAAATTCACGTCCAGGATGTGTTCCCAGGACGAAAAGATTTAGGTGCGGTTGGGTGATGTCCCTGACATTTGGGTTTACAGCTGCTTTTCTTTCCATCTCTGGTCTGTCCTTTCTGTTCTTCCTAAGGCTCTCCCTTCATCCAGTAGGTAGCTCTCTTTTCGTCTTTGGATTTTTGTCACCGTCTTTATCTCCCAATCCAGAGGCACATATTTGAGATGTTCAGTGAGGCATTATCTTACCTGTGGGAGTTGTCAGACCCCGGCTGTGCATCACAGTCACCGCTGGAGAATTTTTACTTTTTCTTTTAAAAGAAAATTATAACTTACGCTGAAGGAATTATTTTCTTATCATTGTGATAAAATTGAAATGTTCTTTTAACTTGTAAGTTTTAGAATTTAATTTATATTCTGGTGTGCTGTCACCTCCCATCGTATTACATGGCAAACTTTTCTCTTTCTGTTGTAACCTCAAAAAAAGTTCCTTTATTGGACAAAGAATGCTGTCAGTAGTCCCAAAAGGATACCTGGTAGCCTACAGCAGTGACTCTTAAACTTGAGCATGTATTAGAATCACCTGGAAGCTTTGCTAAAACATGGGATACTGGGGCCCGCCTCTGTATGATTAAGTAGGTCTGAGTGGAACCTAAGAATTTGCAAACCACATCCAGGAGATGCTGCTGCTTTTGGTACTTTGAGAACTAGTAGTCTAGACTAGTGTTTTCAACCTTTTTTTTTTTTTTTAATCTTGCAACACACTTAAATTATGCTGATCAAAAAAAGTGTAAAAAAAAAAGAATATACTTACTATGCTTTGAACTTCTTTTGACAATAATTTAATTAATGATCTTAGTAAATTTTTGCAGTACACCTAAGATCCCCTCACAGCACACCGTTTGAAAAATCACTGGTCTGGACTCTAAGCTCTGGTGGTTAAATATCCTTGAAATTGTGTACACAGAGAACTTTCATGAGCAGGCAGAACCAGCATGATAGTTTGACCAAGGGCAGTGATAAGCCTGGCACCTGACTTTGGGGCTCTCCAAGACTAGTAACCCTGACCCTTGCAGAAGTAAAATGTCATGTGCAACAGCCTTCAGGAAGTCCTCATTCTGAGGTGGTTTTGGCTACATGCTTAGATTCTATTTGCCTCCTATATTGGTTACACATAGGCCTATCTTTGGCCTGTCAAACTTGACACCTAGTTTAGAATAACAAATGTAGCCCCCTTTATAAACTGTACTTGCACTACAGTAATACTCCAGAAAAGATCAAATGAGAACTGGATGGGGTATGTGAGCAAAACTTGGGGGCACTGGTCCTCCTGTTGTATACCAAACCCATCTTCAGATCAGATGTCAGGATCGAGCCTGGCCTGCACCCTCTGTGTTGGGTATGGACAGTGCTTGTTTTCTAATCTCTTCACACCCTCCCGGGTTAGGGGCCCTACAGACGAGTGTATAGTAATTCCTCTCAGGGCGTCTTTTCTGTTCATGTGCTTTGTTGCTGAAATACGTAAGAGGAGAATTCCTATTTTACCTTGTAGTCTGGTGTGGTTACAGGCCATCTGCTCCTCTGCTAGGAAGCAGTGTGTGGCCAGAGTAAAACTGTGTGCCAAGGAATGACTGGGCATTTATTGGCTCATAGTAGGAAGAGGTGGAAATCTCTGCCCTACCTGTTTGTAAATCATATGGAACTGGCAATGCAGAATTCATTTAAAGTGTCCTAGAATTGGAGGCAAATTCTACCTTTGGAGGAAAAAAAAAAAAAAAAGGAAAAAGCAGACAGTATCTCTTTCTCGAGCCCTTCATGTGGGCAGCACAGCACAGGGACTTGTGTCTGCCTTTTCTCATTTAACCCTCAAAAGAACTGCCGGAGATATTTTATGCTGTCATTCCCATGTCACATCAGAGAAGCTCACCCAGCATCTCAAAGCCATGGAGGCTCAGGGCCAGGGTGTGAAGCCAGGTCCGTGCTGAGTCCCAGGCCGCAGTGCTGCTGCTCATCACCACGTGCACGCCACGAGCCTGGACTCTAAGCGCTGGTGGTTAAATGCACTTGCAAGAATCACTTTCTCTAAGTCTTTGGGGAAAGTGTCTCAAGAAAGGCAGTCAGTTCTCATCTTTCAGAGGGAGCTACTGAGAGCCCGTGCCTGACTTCAGTGTTCCTGCAGTGCTGTGATTCAGCCTCAGTTCTACCCAACCGTTCCAGTGGCCTATGTTAAATTTAATCATTCTTTTATAATACTGCTTGGTTGGCCATTGCCTAATTCTTAACAGCATATTACTTTCCTTCTGAAATCTTTTTTTCTTTTTCTTTTATTTATTTATTTATTTATTTATGTCAGAGCCTCAAGCTGTCCCCCTGGGTAGAGTGCCCGTGGCCTCACAGCTCACAGCAACCTCCAACTCCTGGGCTCAAGCGAGTCTCCTGCCTCCACCTCCCAAGTAGCTGAGACCACAGGTGCCTGCCACAACGCCTGGCTATTTTTTTTGGTTGCAGCCATCCTTGTTGTTTGGCGGGCCTGGGCTGGATTCTAATCCGCCACCTTAGGTGTATATGGCTGGCACCTTAGCCACTTGAGCCATAGGCGCCAAGCCTCTTTTTTTCTTTTTAAAGGGTTGGGTGGTGGGTGGTGTCTGTGGCTCAGTGAGTAGGGTGCCGGCTCAGTATACTGAGGGTGGTGGGTTCAAACCCAGCCCCACCCAAACTGCAACAAAAGATAGCTGGGCGTTGTGGTGGTTGCCTGTAGTCTCAGCTCCTTGGGAGGCTGAGGCAAGAGAATCACCTAAGTCCAAGAGCTGAGGTTGCTGTGAGCTGTGACGCCCCAGCACTGTACCAAGGGTGCAAAGTGAGACTCTGTCTCTAAAAAAGAAAAAAATAAATAAAGGGTTGGGTATTTTTGTTTGTTTCGTTTTGTTTTTGAGACAAGGCTTCTTCTGATGCCCAAGCTGGAATGTGGTGTGGTGATCGTAGCTCACTGCAGCCCAGAACTCCCTAGCTCAAATGATCCTCCTGCCTCAGCCTCCCGAGTACCTGGGACTACAGGCCTAAGCCACCATACCTGGCCCTTTCTTAGATCTCTTCCCGGGAGACTGAGAGCCACCCTATTGTCTCTCTAGGTCAAAAGGCAAAAGCTCTTTCCTTATAGGAGACCAGCAACAATTATTGAAGGACAGCCTCTTTCTTGATCTTTCTCCTTTTGGAAGCTGCTGTCAAACCTATTTGCTCTTCTTTTCCCTTGTCTTTCTTTCTCATTCCTTTGTGGTTTCGTCCTCAGCTGTGTAGACTCTTTCCCCAACTATAGTAACAAATGTATTGTAAAAAACAAGTGTTTGGGAGGTTGTACATTTATGACCTATTGTCAGAACAACAGACAGGAGATGTTAGCGCCCTCCCATCCTAAGTCCTTCTCACCCTCTCCAGCATCTCTTTCAACCAGGAAAACTTGAGCTTAAAGAACTGGTCATCCATTTGCAACCAAGGAGGTCCCCTTTAATGGGTCTGGATTCGTGTTGTCACTCAGGGTCTCACACTTTACATCTTCTCCCACTGACTAGATGGTGGGAAGATCACCCTTTGGCGAGGAGGAGTGGGCAGCCTGCCTTGTTCCCTAGGTGACTGTTTTCTGTCCATACATGAGGCAACCTCAGTTGTCAGCCCCAAGCTTGATTCTGCACTATTTTTTGTTCTGAGTTCAGGGTGCCAGTGAGAAGGAAGCAATGTCTCCTAAAGAGAAAATAGTTGAGCTACTTAAGTAGTTTTCATCACTGATAGCATAGTTTCATTCATTTATAAGAACACGCTTCATGCCTATCTGTGTCAGACCCAGTCCTAGGCATTGGCAGCCTAAGGTAACTGAGGGCAGCTGCTGCCCACAGGCCTGCTGGAGGGAGGTGGATGTATGTCGTCACGTGTTACAGCCTTGGGCTGGAGCAGAGTCCTGCCCAAGTGTCAGGGAATGCTTTGGGGAAGAGCTTGGTGGTTGCTAAGATTTTTGCCTCAACTCCACTGGGCGTCTTCATTTCCCAAGGCTCATGCCGTGATTGCTAGCCATGTGACTGGCATTTTCTGTCATTGGTTACCAAGACTTAGTCATGCCCACAGAGGACAGCACAATAAGAAATGTGCTTTCCTGCTCTTTATTGCAGAATGGCTGGTTTTCCTACTGTGCTTTGGTGGCCTGGAGTGGCCTGATGGAGGACGGGATTAGGCATCTGGCTCTGTGTGGCTCTTTTGTGACCTTATAGGAGGACGAACACCACCTACATGTATGTGCAGACCAGGAGATGAGATCTAAAGGAAAGGCTTGTAGTAGGAACCTGTCATTTCACACCTGGGGAAACCAACCCAGAGAAGGGAGGTGTTAGACCTTCTAAACGGGGGCACTGTCAGAGAGCTTTGGACTTCCAGAGCGAGGCCATTCTCCCATTTAGACCTTCTCTGTGTGATGTGATCTCAAATTCAGGCTGTGTCTAATTCTGTTATTGAGATTATGAAGTGTTCCTTGTACCTGACCTGACAAGTATTGCCAGGTTGGCAAGACACCACACCAAACAAAACCCAGCCATGATCACCAGGGATCTTCTAAGATAGAAAGAGCACTCTTAAGCTTCTTAGTGTTTCCAGAGCACCGAGTGGTAATAGTTTCTGCCTCCCTGGGTTGTCACAAGAATTAAGTGCAGTAACGAGCAGAACGGGCTTGCTGCAGTGTCTGGTACACAGTAAGTGCTCAATGAGTCTTACCTCTTGTTATTGCCAACTTGTTCACCATTAGTAAGTGTTTGTGATTGGACTAAAGGATATAGTCTATTCTAATAGAATGGCTCTTTATTCTCCAATCTCCTGACCTAAAACAGTCTGCTAGCTTATTGTACATGCCATCCCAAAGGTATGCTCGTTTCTCTTCTTGGATGTAAACTCCCAGCTTGGATTTCCTGGGGCCCATAGGAAATGCTGGCCCCAGGAAATCCAAGCTGGGAGTTTACATCCAAGAAGAGGGTAAGCCAAGGGGGTTAAACTGACAACATACTTGCATTGACTTTGTTGGATAGAAATCCTCAATGTTGGGAGGCCTCCCTCCTTCCACAGCAGCTGCACCTTCCCTACCCCCGCGAGCATGGTGAGGAACTACTCATCCTCTGCTGCATTCTTTCATTTTCCTTTCTCCTCCTCTCACCCAGTCTCCCACAGCAGGACTTTCACTACTTCACTGCACTCTTGTTCCAGTGTGGCACCCACAGTGCAGAGTGCTTCCCAGGGAGGGAACCCAGGGGCCCTGTTCAGAATCCCTGGCTCAGTCCCCAGGGGCCAGGAGGAGGGGAGTATGGGGCAGTCATGGCTGCTGTCACCCACCCTGGAGGACATGTGGGATCAGTTCCCAAATAAAGGGGAGTGGGTTTCAGGTGAGGCAGCCTTAATGTGCTCCCCCGAGGGTCAGGATGTGTGTCCTGAGTGGCCTTCCACAGGGGGGAATTGCTTCACGGGAATGTCCAGCAATGGGCTTTGGAGTCTCACAGATCTGGATTTGATTCCTGAATCTGTCACTCATTGCCCATAAAAACATTTTATATTTTTACCCTTTTTTTTCTTACTTATTTTCCCCACTTTTAATCTTTGCCTTGTTGCTTGAAGCTGCCTTTCGCTCTTATGCCAGGTGGAAGTAAATGCCGGTGACAGCCTGTGTGGCTCCCTGGCCACAGACTTGGGCATGGGTACCATTGCCTCTGCATAGCTCGTCAGTGCCGCGTGCCCGGGACCCCCGCCTTGCCCTTCCTTTCCCTCACACCCAGCCACATCCTCTTGCTTCTGTCTTCTGTGCCCTGGAATCTCCTCCCCGTCACCTCAGGATCAGCTCCTATTTTCCCTTTAGGGGTCTTGTGCTGTCTTTGAACCTGTATGTCCGGCATTGCCAGTCACCTTGCCTGCCCATGTTCCACACTGCTACCTAGACAGCCCCCAGCCCACTGATTTGAGCCCGTCGGCCTGTCCAGGGCTCCCCATGGCTCCCTCTGCCCCGCTGGCCTCATCAGCTGGCATTGCCCTGTCTTTCCACATCATGAGGGTCACTCTTTTTTTCTTTCTTTCCACCCCACTTTTCCTGCTCCTGAGGTACTTCACTGAGATAGCACCTCACCTTCCCTGGCCGCCCTCAGGCAGAGCTGTTCCTTGGCCACCTCTCTGGTCCTGGGTATATGCCCTGGTCGCGCCAGCCACAGTGCCCTGTTGCAGGACCCCTCTCTCAGGCCTGGCTTGAGTGCCCCTATGAAACTCAGCAGGTGTTTAACAAAAGAATCAATGAGTGAGCAAGGCAATGTGCGACGTCTCTCAGGGCTCGGAACCTGCTCCAGAGATGCCTTTGGGGGTGAGAAACAGCCACATTTTTACCTTTATTTTATACTGTAAAATAAATATAAAATCAGAAGACTAGGTCTCCTGCCACTTGAAACCCTGGAAATAGGGCAAGTTCAAGGTCCAGTTTTGGAATTCTTAGTAAAGAAATGGGAAAAATAACCAACCTGCTTGCTTGGCAGTGACTCTACAGTGCAGTAAGGCTATGATCCTTGTATTCCCCTTTTGCAAAATATGAAAACTGTTTGTCATTGGTGATGACACAGTTGTCGCCTGTCCAGAAGGAGGAGAGAGGAAGTGGTTCTATGACGCATCAGTGCCTTGGGCAGAATAGGAATGGCCTTATCCCCAGAAAGGGCTTGAAAGCCCTCTCTTTGCAGACAAGGCTGTAATTTGCTCAAAACTCAAGGCTAATTTGTTCTGTCACTTGTTCTTTCTTTCTCTCATTAAATATCAAGCATTCACTGTGACCTGGTACTGTGCTAATCATCGCACAGTTGAGAGAGGTATGGACCCTGTCTCCACGGAGCTAACAGTCTAGCTGGGGGACCCCTGCATGGGCCAGTCATTTAATGCAGAAGTAAATAAACAGGAGGAATGTGTCTGATCCAGAGAAGGGAGGGAGAAACTGTTCAAAAGAGCTCCACAGAGAAGGCTCCGTTCCTGCCAGGGTTTGAGAACACATAGGAACTCACCAAGCATGGGAACTGTGGGTTGTGTTCTGTGCCAGGGGTGAAAAATGCAGGTGCCTGCGGGAGACGGCGGGAGAGGTGAGGCCTCACTAGAGGCTTAGGACCTGCTGGCTGCTCTGAGCTACACAGGAGCAGACTGGTCCAATCTGTATGTTGGAGATTGCCCTGATAGAGGCATTGAGGATTCATCCGGACCCCAACAGAAGTGGCTCTGACATCTCAAGTGAGAGATGCTGTGAGCAGCAGAACAAGAGAGGAGGAGTGTGTTTGAGAGCCCTTTAAAAAATAAAATTGACAAGATGCAGTGACTGATTGTAGAGGGTTAGGGAAAGGGAGGAGTCAGGGGTTACTCACAGGTTGTTGGCTGAAACCTCTAGAAGTTAGACCAGACCCTGGCCCATGGACTCACAGCGCAGTGCATGAGCTGTGAAGCGGCTTCTAGCAGCCTGTGGGCTGTTAAACAGGCAACTCAGCCTCTGCAAAATGACCAGCTCTGGCAGGAGAAAAAAGTGACGGTTCCCCTCTCGCTCGCTCAGGAGAGAGCTGCAGAGCTTATCTTCTGAGAGTAGAAATCACCCCGTCCTAATTAAGGAGGAGGAGAAAGGGAGGCTGTGCTGCTGGCTGTGGTGAGAAGCTTGCTTTGATTTTTTTTTCCCTTCTGTTTACTTGTAGGAGCAGGGAACTTTAGAAAGCCAAAATACCCCTGGTGAGTGTGGGAGTTTGAGAGCTCAGGCTGGAGAACTCAGGGCGCTTGTAGGGGGGGGTGGGAAGAAGGCTGGAGTCCTTCAGAAACTCTGGGAAAGTTTGATCACAGAGTAAGATTTGATGATTTCAAACTAACATTCCAAATTGCATATAAAATCAGCACATTGTACCCCATAAATGCAATAATGTACACAGTTATGATCTAATAAAACAAACATTTGATTTCTTTTAAAAAAAATTAACGTTCTAATCAGTCTGTTTATAATCAAATTTAGGCTAGGTTGTCTGTGACCAAAGTCACAAAATGGTGAGCAAAATACCAAATTGGTCTTTCCTATTTAATCCTTTAGAAAGCACCTATGACAGTAGTTCATGTTGTTTAAGCTTCACACTTTTTTCATTATTTTAAGAATTATTTTTGCTAATGAAGTGACTGAGAACTTGGTTTAGACTTAAGAATGAGGGAAGAGAACCTTTAGGAAACCTCCGTAAAACGTATATGAGCCATCTCCCACTATATTGAAAAGGTTTTATTCCAGAATCCCTGGGATTTCACTGGGCCTGTGAACAGAACCCAGAGGTTCAGTGACCCTGCGCGAGGGAAAAAAAGTTGTATCTTTATTTTGATCAAGTTCTAGTAAAATTTTGTTTTCCGTTTATTATGATTGTAGGCTTCAAAACACAATATAGTATTAGTAGTATTTGTCATCATTAGAAATCATAGCTCTTTTCATATCATATAATAGTTGCAGATATCTGAAAATCTTATTTATACTCATCACAACTTTAGATTTAAAGTGGCCACTAGACTGGCTTTGTGACAAGATGCAATGCCTTAATAAGCAAGTGTTTACTGTGTCACATTGCTTTTCTTTTATTTTGATAACTGCACTTCAGTGTAGTTGATTTTACTTTTAATCCTATGTGTTGTATTTTATGCAATTAAAACACTGTTCTTGCCAAGTGCAATATCTCAAGCCTATGGTTGCAGCTTTTTGGGAGAATGAGGCAGGAAGATCATGTGAGCCCAAGAGTTTGAGTCCATCATGGGAAACATAATAAGACCTTATCTCTAGGAAAAGAAAAAGAATAATAATGAAGATGAAATAAAAACATTATTCAAATTTCATCAATTTCACAGCTGGCTAAATAGGTCTCTGACACATGAAAGGTTAATATTTCCTGGCTAAGATCTTGTAGTTGTGGCATGGGACCTCCACCTGGTGGCAGCATACTCCTTAAAGGTTAAATCTATAATCAACAGTTGAGAAGAAACTTTAATAATAACAGTATAGCTGAATACGATTTTCAAACATTTTTGACCACAACCTACAACAAGAGAAAGACTTTCCATCATAACTTGGTGCACACATACTTATATTTCCCAAAACAATTCTTGGCCTTATCATGTGATACTTATATTTTTTATTGCATTCTAATATTCTCTTCTCCATTAAAATAAACGCTGGCTGTAGCATGTGAAACTGCAGTGTGGTGCATCATGGTGCAGGGCAGTATTTGGTATCATAGGAGACCATCTTTCATCAAGCTTCACAGTTCATTCTGGACTGCCTCAAAACACTCATACATTTTTAGGGATGTAGTACCTACATTTTAAACAATTGCTGACAAATATGAATGCATTTTATATAGTGTTCAAAAATTGTTTTATTATTAACGTATGATTTATGTAAAGTAAAAGGAACTGATCTTAGGTATACACTTAAAACAGTGGCCTCCAACCTTTTTGGCACCAGGAACTGGTTTCATGGAAAACTATTTTTCTACAGACAAGGGCCACGGGGTAGTTTTGGTATGAGTCTGCAAGTAATTGATTTATTATGGTCTCTGTGCAGTCAAACCTCTCTGCCAATGATAATCTGTATCAGGAGCCACTCCCCAGTGCTAGCTTCATCACTCAGCCCTCCTCAGGTCCTCAGGCACTAGATTCTCATAAGGAGCACACAGCCTCCCTCCCTCTTGTGCACAGCTTACAGCAGGCTTTGTACCTTTATGAGATCTCATGCTTCTGGATGTCTGACGGGGCGCAGAGCTCAGGCGGTGATGCAGGTGATGGGGAGCGGCTGTAAATACAGATGAAGCTTTGATCACTCATCTCCTGGTGTGCAGCCCCGTTTCTCACAGGCCACGGACCAGGACTGGGATCAGGGACCTCAGATCTAAGATACAGAATTTCTTTGTGATGGTTCTCAGCCAGTTCCTTTCTGGGCAATCAGTGGTCTGATTTCTTTCACTATTCACTGGTTTTGCTATTTGTTACTTTTATATAAATGGAATCGTACAGTATATGTTCTCTTGATTTGACTTCTTTTGTTAAGCCTAATATTTTTGAGATTAATCCATATGGAGTGTATCAGTGGTGTGGTGAGAAGCATTCTGCTACATGAATATTCACTCTCTTGTTGATACACCTGGGCATTGTCTTCAGTTTGGGTTCTTAGGAGTCCACGAACGTTGGCATGCAAGTCTTAGTGTCCACATATGCCTTATCTCTCTCAGGTAAATACCTTGGGTGAAACTGTTGGCTCAGTAAATAAATGAATGTTTAACTATACAGAACTGGCAAACCGTTTGCTGAAGTAGTTAAACAATTTTACTTTTTCACTAGGAAACAGAGTTTGGGTTGCTCCATATCTTTAACAACATTTTATGTTGTGTCGGTCTTTTTAATTTAGTCATCCCAGAGTGTATTGTATTTTAATTTGCATTGGCCTAATAACGAACAATGTCGAACATTGTTTTTTTTTTTGAGACGGAGCCTCAAGCTGTCCCCCTGGGTAGAGTGCCATGGCATCACAGCTCATAGCAACCTCCAACTCCTGGGCTCAAGTGAGTCTCCTGCCTCCGCCGCCTCCCAAGTAGCTGGGACCACGGGCGCCCGCCACAACGCCCGGCTATTTTTTGGTTGCAGCCATCATTGTTGTTTGGCGGGCCCGGGCTGGGGATTCGAACCCGCCACCTTAGGTGTACATGGCTGGCGCCATAGCTGATTGAGCCACAGGCGCCGAGCCCGAACATTGTTTTAATACTCTTATTATTAGCCATTCATTTACCTTAATTTGGTGAAGTGTCTGAGTTTGGGCTGTTTTTTAATATTGATTTGTAGTTCTTTATGTGTCCTCTGAGTCCTTTATGCCAGAAATACATATTTACCAATACATTTTTTCCAAGTCTATGACATATTTAATCATTTTATTAATGGTATTTTTAATAAACAGAAGTTTTTAATGTAAAGTTTAACAGTTTTTTACTCAATATCTGGGTGCTTTCTCAATCTTTTTTTTTTTAATTTGGATATACCTGTTGTTAAAATTGGAAACAATATATTATTATAAAGGGAAATTACAACAAACATATTTCACTTATAAATGAGGATCCAATATCCTGAACAACATATTAACAAGTTGAATTAAAAATTATTGTTCAAATAATGTACTTTGGTCAAATTTAAACAATCCAATTTATGTGAGAATTAGTCACTATTTTCTTTTTTTTTCTTTTTTTTCCCTTTCCCGGACCCCCTCCTTCCTTCTCTCTCTGTCTGCTTTTCCCTTCCCCCACCTGCAAGTGTGTCATTATCATTAATTGCCCTTACATCAAAGTTGAATACATAGGATTCATACTTCTCCATTCCCATGATGCTTCACTAAGAATAATGTGTTCTACCTTGATCCAGGTTAATACAAATGCTGCAAAATCTCCATTTTTTTTAATGGCTGAATAGTATTCCATGGTATACTTATACCACAGCTTGCCAGTCCATTTCTGGGTTGAGGGGCATTTGGGTTGTTTCCACATTTTAGCAATTGTAAATTGAACTGTAATAAACAGTATTGTCAGTATTGTACAAGTGTCTTCATAATAAAAATTTTTGTCGTTTTTTTTTTCCTTCTGGATAGATGCCCAGTTATGGGATTGCAGGATCAAACGGGAGGTCTAGGTTGAGTTCTTTGAGGGTTCTCCATACTTCCTTCCAGCAGTCCCATCAGCAGTGTAAAAGTCTTCCCTTCTCTCCAGATCTGCACCAGCATCTGCAGTTTTGAGATTTTGTGATATAGGCCATTCTCCCTGGGGTTAGATTGTATCTCAGGATGGTTTTAATTTCCTTATGTAACGTAAAAAACAAAAAAAATCTGAGAGACAGTAATTTAACAAAATTACAGTTTTTAAGTGCAGTTAAATTTAGTGTTCGAGTATATTTACCCGACTTGTGCTAGCTAACATGGCTAACTTTTGATATTGATAGTGAATTATTGTTTGGGATAACTTAATCTCAAGGAACCTAATGAGTTGGTAGCTAAAAAATAAACAAATAAACAAATAAGAACTGAGAATAATGACTATCAATACTAAATTATGTTTGAGAAGTCAAACAAATAGTATTTTTATTTTTATATAATCAGAGAATTGTCATACTTTTGGTTGAAAATGTTTACTTGAATTTATGAAATATGAAAAATAAATATATAGTATTACTTAAGTATGTATATGAACAGAGTCAAAGTGTAAACTTTGAGCTTGAAATTGTAAACAGTTTTTTTTCCCAATAAAGCGTATGCATCTCATTTTGTTAATCATGAAACATATAAAGTGTTTTGCATGATAAAAATGGACTTAATTTCTTATAATAAAGCATAAATATCCAAAATATTAACAGTGAAAAGTATTTTCCTTTACAATAAGCATATATAAATTTCATTGAGCTGATCTGATAACAATTATTTGAATATTGCCAAAAATAAGAGAAATGGAAATTGTTTATATTTGTGTGTGTCTTTCCTTTTATTCTTTAAATTTCAAAATATTAAGAGAGTACAAATGTTTTAGGTCATATCAGTCACTTTTGTAATGCTTGAGTCATGGTTGTAAGTGTACCCATCAGTAAAAACAGCATTCAGTGCATCTACTAGGTAGGTTTTTGCCTCTCTTCTCTCCACTCCCCTCTGCTTGATTTTCACTGAGTTTTACATCCATCTCTGTGACTGTGTGCTCATCTGTTAGTTTCAATTTAATAGTAAGTAGATTCAAGTGCCTGCCATTTCATGAGTAGATTAACAAAATGTGGCAGATGTATACCATAAAGTATTACTCAGTCACAAAAAGGATGAATTAATGTCTTTGAAACAAGTTGAATGGAACTGGAGACTCTAACTGAAAACGCCTAACTCATTATCCTAACTGAAAATGTTTGTTTTTAATTATTTTCCTAAAATAGAATACACAAATTAATATTTTTGATTCACATATAATCTGAAACTTAAACTTACTAAACTGACTAAACTGACTAAACTGCTAACTAAATATCATGACGTTTCAAAACATAAGGAAAACCAAGAATGCTACATTACAAACAAAGCCATGGTAAATTGTTTAGAATTAATCTCAAATAACCTAATGAGTTGGTAGCTACAAAAAAAAATTGAGAATAATGACTACCAATACTGATAATGGCTGTCAACACTGATAAGTGTTTGAAAAGCCTAACATGTTTTCTCTTCTAACATCTAAATTATCTTTATAAAATCAATGAATATCAAAAAATTGAGGATTACATAAATAAACAATATATTAGTTCAACAGTTTTCATACAGTGTCAAACCAATGTGTGTGCTTTTCCTTTTATATAATCCCTTTTTGGTTTGGTTTTGTCTTCAGGTCATTCTAGGTCTCTTTTGAATGAGGACCAATGAACTTCATTTCTACTTTTATTGTGTTTCCTCACATAAACCTTTTTTTATTGCTTTTGAAACTTGAACTAAGTTCATATAATTCTCCCAGGATTCAACTTCCAAGATTTCTTTGATATCTTTATATTGTGGAAAACATCTTTTTGGATCATATTCCTACCAGATAACTAAGAAAAATGCTACTAATTTTAGCATGAATGCTTCTTCCCTGAAGAAGGTAGCACTGTCCATTCTTGCATTTTTTTAAATCTTCCCTTTGAAAATTACAAACAATAGTAATAACAGGGAATATATTAAAATGAAATTACAAAAATAGTTCAAACTCAAAAGGGCATCTGGTCTATGGCTTTTTGACACAATAATGGGTGTAATCATAGTAGGGCTACGTATAGCTATCTTTATTTATTATGACAATTGTTCTTCAAATTGATTTTTATTTCCCACCTAAAAACTGACAGGCCTCATAGAAATCCCTATAATGAATAAATCAAGGTAGATATATTGGATTATATGCCAATTGTCTGCATGCTACAATGTCAGGGTTCCTCGGTTCTTGAAGTGCTCTTGGCAGATAAATGACCAGACACCCCAAAGTAAGGCAAGTGTAAAACAAAATTTTTGCAGAAAGAGAAAGACAGGTTTACAGTGTAAAGAACTTAACAAAGCAGGTATGTTTGCCAGAGACAGCAAAAGAGCTTCCATTGTCAGGGCAAATGGGCAAAGAGGTAGAGGTTATGGCTGGTGGTTCTCTTTTATATCACCTGGGTAGTCCTACCTTGTCGTAAGCTAATGACGTGAAAATTAGGCTCAAGGCTATTGTAAGTCATCTTTAAGATTCTATTTTATGTGTTATTAGGCTAGACAGTCATTTATATCCTTTTGCAGTTGGCGCACTAAGTTGTGATTGGTGGATTAGTGAGTTGCTTCCCTCCCACCAAGGTGTGAGCAACCATTTGGAAAAAAATTAAAGAGAGTGGCAACAAGAGGGGACTTGGGGGCCTCAGCTTGTCCTCCTTCCCCAGGAGAGCCATTCCTAACTAACTGCCTAACAGATATTCTATTTTTATAGCACTGAATGTGTTGCTATTTAAAGCTAGCTTGATCTAAGATATTAATACTTCAATGGAAACATCAGAAAACAGCGAAAACATCATTTGGTCTATGATTCAGGCTTTAAATGGAGAATTATATGTCAGATATAATGTGGTTTGTTTGTTTTATGGCTAGTTGGATGGTTAGTTTTTTGAGTAATAAAAAGAATGGATATGGAAACCTGTAATAGAATAGTAAATCTCAGCTATGTACTTGCAAAACTTAGCTGAGTCGAGATATCTTGAAAATATACAGTTGTTAAAGGTTTTTCTCCTCTTTTATTCACTTTTAAAATGGAATGATCTTCTGTGCCACCATGTTTATATCTATGTCCCAAGATTATTTTTCACCTTTTCATAGTAAATGTTTCAAAATTAATTTCTCTTTATTATCCAACTAATTGAGAGACAGAACAAAACGTAGTCACTAATGTTTGAGAAATCCCTTCAGAACAGGGGTAAAGATCTCAAAGGGCAAGGAAATGAATTATGACTTGTTTTTTTAATCCCCTACCCCCAGCCCACCTTGGGAATTAAGACCTACATTCTTTCCCTAGACCAGTAATCAAAGAGACAGAAAAATGTTCTCTGCTGTTTGTTTTCTGTTATTTTAAATATAGAGCAAAGGTCACAGGAGTTGTCACCTGAGACATACTCAGCCAATTACAGTTAAACAACATCAGCCTGAAGCCAAGACAGTGACATCAGCCCAACCACAGAAAATTCCCCTTTGAAAAGCCTTGTTTTCCTGCTTAAAGGTAGTATGTTGGTCTTTAAGATGCTCTTCTGCTGTCCTCCTCATTTATAAGCAAATTAATAAACTTCTCTGTACTTTTCCTCAAACTACTTGTACATGTTCTTCATTCTGACTGATTCAGCCTTGGGCAGAAAGCAAGAAACTTTGGGTAACACTTTATGTTCTGTATTGAGCTATTTTCTTTTAATTTATTTTTTTAATTTTTTTGTCTGTCATTGCTATTAACTAAGTATGAGGTCATAAAGATATTTAAATTATAGGTATTGCAGAAGTTAGTTCCCATTAAAGTAAAATAAATACAGACCATTCCTTCCAGAATGCTCAAAGAGCCATTATATGTTATATCGGCAACTTAATCTGGATGACACTTCAGTTATGAGGACTATTTTATAAATAGCAACACTGACTTTAGTAAAATTAAAGTATATATTTTCTTTGTTCATTGTCCTTCCCTAAATTTAGATTTTTAAAGTGAAAATAAGGCTGTTGTGCTCATAAAAGAATCAGGTATATTCATAGGTGGAAGTTCACGTGCTTGAAGATGAAATTTAAATTGAAATGCTAAAGATGTAACGGTAGACATTTATTTTCATAAATTGTCTCTATTTTTAATTAAATAATTTTGCCTGTACAGAAATAAAGGCATATTTTTGTGCATAATTATTGTCTTTAAAGCTGATGCAAATTCAATTTTAATTGCATTAAGTGTTACCTACATTTATTAGGAGAACCCACTAATTACCCTATAAACAGGCATAAGAATTAGGCACTTACAAATGTGCATGCATATAAACCTATGTAGCACAGATTCAAATATATATTTAAAGGACCTTAAACTCTAAAATGTTATAATTGAAAGTGAGATTATAACACTTCTTCAGACAAAGAATTAGTTTACTTATGTTACAAATATATATATATATATATATATATATATATATTATGCTATATGTATATATAGCATAACTGTATTTTGACCACATAACATCATCTTGTTAGGTAGGGAGTATGGGACATTTGTCTCTCTTAGGGACAGAGGCTGGCACCACCATTTTGGTGTTTCCTGGTATATACTTGACCATAGTTAACACAATCAAAATCGAGTTTGTATTAAGTTTGTCCTGGGAAAGAAGGACAAGAGTGAGCACCCTGCCTTGGTGCTGCCCCACCTTGATGCTGACCTAAGCAATTGCCATCCCTGAGAAAGGAGGTAAACCCTGCTAATCTTTTTCTTTTCTTTCTTTTTTTTTTTTTTTTGAGGCAGCGTCTCACTTTGTCACCATTGGTAAAGTGCCATGGCATCACAGCTCATAGCAGCCTCCAGCTCTTGGGCTTAGGTGATTCTCTTGCCTCAGCCTCCCAAGTAGCTGGGACTACAGGCGCCCACCACAATACCTGGCTGTTTTTTGTTGCAGTTTGGCTGGGGCCAGGTTTGAACCCACCACCCTCAGTATATGGGACTGGTGCCGTACTCACTGAGTCACAGTGAGTGACTGCCCAACCCTGCTAATCTTAAATAAAATGCAGGGAATTCCCCAGCCAGGCAGCCTAGGCCCAGTAGGATCTAGAAAGTGACCTTAAGTAACCTAGAGCTAATTATCACATCATCAAAGTGGTTTGATGGTGATGTTTGAACCAAAAGGGAGGACCAGTCTAGACAATATAAAACAGGACCCTAGACGATAACCAGAGTTAAGTTGGGTGTGGGGTGCTATTAGTGGCAAATGTGTCTTGATCCTGCTCTATAAACCTATCTTGCCTTTCCTCATTAAACTTTATTTTATGCTTACCTTTTGGAAGATCAAGTCATTCTTCAGCCAAGAGCACACCAGGAACTGAGAACAGACTGCTAATCCAACAATCTTTTTTGGAGGAGCATTTCCTGAATTCCAACAGAATAGAAACTAAATAGTTGTTTTAGTCTGTGCTTATGAATAGTGTTTCTCATTGAGGAAGCTGTTATCCCTTCAAGCAAATACTATACTATTTTTTAAGCAGGAATCTGTTGGGTTTTATCTCTTATTCCTTTTATATTTGTTTAATCCTTGCCAGTTGAAGGAAATTAGAAACATTTTACCCCATAATATGGCCTTTTGATATACTGGATTAACTAAAAAGGGTTCAAGGTCTCTCTTGACCTTTCTCACCATCATGAGCTCTCCCCAAATCTATGAAGTTTCTTTATTTGCATGAGATCCAGACCCAGGAAAATAATTGTCTTTTCTCTCCATGTTATCTCAATATCTATTTTAGGAAAGAAGAACAAGCATGAAACAATTCTGGGCTTACAGCTGATTCCAATTGGGATTACAATGACCAGTCTCAGTGGTAGGACCAAGATCATTATTCATTATGCATAAAATCTGGTCTCCACATAGCCAGAAAAAGTCATTAATTATGGGACCCTGGTTAGTGTCACTCAAGCCTTGAAAGAAGATCTTGTCACTTTTATTCAGCATCTTAAAGATGTCCAAGCACTACACTGTATCTTGAGTTATGAGGAGGTCATTTTGAGAGATAAATTATATATATATATATATATATATATATATGTGTGTGTGTGTATGTATAGCATAACTGAATATATATAGAGAGATGTATAATGTAACTGAATTTTTTTTTTATTATTTGGGATTTATTGAGGGTACAAAGAATTAGGTTACACTGACTGGATTTTTAGATAAAGTCCTCTCTTATAATTATGTCCCACCACCAAAAGGTGTGCCATACACCATAACCTCGCATATCCCACCTTCCTCCTCTCTCCCCACTTGTGCATTCCCCTACCCCCGCTTGTATTAGCTAATCTACTGTCATCATATTAGAATTGAGTACATTGGATTCTTGATTCTCCTTTCTTGGGATGCTTTACTAAGAAGAATGTATTCCAGCTCCATCCAGTAATACAAAAGATGTAACGTCTCCTTTTTTAATGGCTGAATAGTATTTCAGGGTATACATATACCACAGTTTGTTAATTCTTGGCTTGGTGGGTATCCAGGCTATTTCCATATTTTGGCAATTGTTAATTGAGCTGTGATAAACAGTCTAGTGCAAATTTCCTTATGATAAAATGATTTCTTTTTCTTCTGAGTAGATGCCTAGTAAAGGGATTGAAGGATCAAATAAAAGGTCTAATTAGATTTCATTGAGGATTCTCCATACATCCTTCCAAAAAGGTTGTATTACTTCACAGTCCTACCAGCAGTGTAAAAGTTTTTCCTTCTCTTCACAGCCATACCAGCATCTGCAGTTTTGAGACTTTGTGATATGGGACTTTCTCACTGGTATTAGGTGATATCTCAGGATGGTTTTGATTTGCTTTTCTCTGATGATTAGTGATGATGAGCATTTTTTCATATATTTGTTAGCCATTCTGCTGTCTTCTTTAGCGAAGGTTCTATTCATGTCTCTTGCTTAGTGATATATGGGATTGTTGGGTCCTCTTTTGTTGATTAATTTGAGTTCTCTATGGATCCTATTTATCAAGCTTTTGTCCAATTCTTAATATACAAATATATTTTTCCATTCGGATAGTTGTCTGTTTTCTTTGATTGTTGTTTCCTTTCATGTACAGAAGCTTTTCAGTTTAATTAAGTACCATTTGTTTATTTTTGTTGTAGTTGCAATTGCCATGGAAGTCTTCTTCATAAAATCTTTCCCCAGTCTATTATCTTCAAGTATTTTCCTCATACTTGCTTCAAGGAATTTTATTGTTTTAAGCCTTAGATTTAAATATTGTATCCACTTGAATCAATTTTTGTAAGTGGTAAGAGGTGTGGGTCCAATTTCGATCTTTCACATGTGGTTATCCAATTTTCCTAACACCATTTCTTGAATAGGGATTCTTTTCTTTTGTTCTTGTTTGGAAGTTAAACAACTTCATGCTGAATGATAGTTGAATTCAGGGAGAGATAAAAGAAAAAAGTATTAAATTCCTACAACATAACAACAATGAAGACACAAGTAACATAAACCTGTGGGATACAGCAAAAGGAGTCTTAGGAGGGAAATTTATTACATTAGATGCCTACATTTGAAAAACAGAAAGGGAGTTCGTCAACAAACTCACCAACCATCTTATGGACCTGGAAAAAAAAGGAAGAAAAATCTTCTCCCAAACATAGCAGAAGAAATGAAATAACCAAAATTAAATCAGAGATTAATGAAATTGAAAAGAAAAGAATCACTCAGAAAGTTAACAAAACAAGAAGTAGGGTTTTAGAAAAATAAATAAAATCAATAAACCTTTGGCCAGATTAATCAGAAACAGAAAAATAAAATCTCTAATAATCTCAATCATAAATGATAAAAGAGTAATAACAACAGATTCCATACAGATATGATAGATCATCTCTGAATAATACAAGAAACTCTATGCCCCAAAATTTGACAATGTGGAGGAAATGGATAAATACCTGGAATCACACTCTCTCAACTAAACTTAATCAAGAAGAAATAGACCTTTTGAACAGAACAATTTGAAGCACTGGGATCAAAGGAACAATAATATATATCTCAACAAAAAAATATCCTAGTCAAGATGTCTCCTCCCACAGCGATCAAGGTGCCTGGTATCCCCTACTGGATTCACCACTCCCAAGAGAAGCTGTGAACCTCACTATTCATTGCTAAGGACCACAATCAAGACCCCTCTTATTCTTGTGAATCTTTGGAAGATCTCAAACTCCTATTCAAATAACAACCAGATAATTCATCATGATACCTCTCTTCTTCTTATACATTTTCCTTTTGACTTTTGGCTTACATTACCCTTTGACTCCCACTGTTGAACATGTGGCCAATTTTACCAACCCCACCTCTCATTAGATATGTATTAAATGTGACTGAACAAGTGAAAAGCTTTTACCACCTAGCATAGAGGATCTCATATGGATCAGAGTCCGTTATCATGGATACAAACTCAATAGGACTCCCAAATTAGTTATAATCTCATACAATATATCTGGCCAAAACAATCATCAGCTGGAACATGGACAGACTCACTAATAGAAATCAAACTAGTTCCTCCTTCACTTTAGGACACAATAGTTCTATGAGAGGACAATCTTATGTCTGCCTTGAGCACCTTGATGGGTTCAGTCAATCTTTGTTTCTGGGCACTCTTAGTTAATCTTTATGTAATATTTGATCTCAGAGACTCAAAGAATGAACCCACAAACCACAAAGATCAGTCATAAGATCGATTTATTAGGTAGACATGAATAGAAAACATGGAAGGTACCATAGCCTCTGACAAAGGGAAAGAGACCTAAGTGGAAAGTCCCCACATGTTTGTTTGTTTGTTTGTTTGTTTGTTTGTTTGTCTGTTTGTCTAGGGGTTTTATACTGTTCTGCAAATAGGGAGATCTTAGGTACTACATTTGGCCAGGACGTGGCAGACTTTAATGTTGAATAGTGGCTAACTGAGTGTATTAACAAAGGAATGTAGTTCTTCCAAGCTGTGGGGCAGTAGGCAGGAAGTCCAGATGAGGTCCAGCTTACTTGAAATACTAAAAAACTTCTTTTCTCCTGTCTTATATTCAGAGAGTATAGTTTGAAAGGAAAAAAGTCTACTTAGGCTTAGAAAATGGACTCTTATCCAACCATGAATGGGAGGGAATGCTGCATCATTACAGTGCCCTAATATAGCACATACTATTTTCAAAGGCCTCCTTTGGTTTGCTGGCATCCCTTTGTTGGAAAGGTCTGTTCCTAATTTCTCCATCATGATGCAAGTCATTCTTAATGCTATTGAGGCCTTGAAATGGTCTCTAGTCTTGCAGATGTGGTATTCCAAAACAGAAGAGCACTTGACTTGTTAACAGCTGAAATGAATTATACCTGCACACTCTTCAGTGAGTCTTGTTGCTTTTAGATTAACACCATTGTACAGGGGGTAAAAAATTTGAACATCTTTAAGAGGAATATTAAAATAATTCAAGATCTTAAAGAATAAAACCATGAAGTATCATGGTTAATCTGCAGTCAAAGAAGCCAAATCACAGCCTCTGTACCAATTGGCCTCAAATGGTCAGGACTTAATCAATGACTTACAGCTTCACTATTTTTTCTCCAATTTAGGACTATCCAGAGAAAACCAAATATGCTCCCCTAAAAAAATAAAATAGGTTATTCTACAGCTGGTTATTAACTGCTTCCTCCAGCTTTCCCACAATAACAACTTCTGGTCAGGGCATACCTGAAACCTTCCCTTTGTTCCATTAAGAGCTTCCCCACTCCTCTGCCTACTTTTAACTCTTTGTTCTATACAAATGGTAGTGATTTGATGTTTTTGCAAGCTCTAAATAAACAATCTTTGTTCTCATTTGGGTATTCTCTGATTACAAAAGGAGCTGAAATTTTTATAAGAGGCAAGATGATAAGTTAACTTTTAGTCTTAATTAGGTGTTATATGAAGACCTCCATTTAGATCTGTCCAATAGGCAATTTGATATTTAAGATACTATTTCTGAAAAAGAAAATTGAAAATTGCTACATCCATCCAATTGACAATATTCAGTAAGCTAAGGAAAAAATGATAAACAAAGTAAAAACTAACAAAAAGGAATATTGTCCAATGGGTTGATAAAAAGTTAACATTGTTAAATACAAAATTTGCTGGGCTATTAAGGAGTTGATTTTATTCAGACTGTTTCAATAGAGAGAAATTTTCATTAATTTGGAATGTATTAAAGAAAAGGAATGGGGTTTTAGGTTTTACAAAGGCACTAAATAATGAAGTTACCGATGAGTGTTATGGAGACATGAAAAAGGATGGAGACCAGTCTTATATAGAAATATTCTAGGGCATAGTGATTCTTCTTGATCAATCCTTTTTATCAGTGCTAATGGGTGGAGACATTCTTATCAGTTTCTGTTTTGCAGAAGTATGTAGCTCAGATAAAATTCAACATTTCCAGCATTAATATTGAATGCTGTTAGGGAAATATAATTAAAAATAAAATCCCTTCCTAACCCAGTAAACTTCTCCACAAAAGTAGAAGGGAAAGGAAATAGTTTAATTATTCAATAAGCATTAATTCAGAATGTGATGCATCCCATGGGCAATCTGCTATGAGATTGCACAAACAGAAAGGAATCTCTTTTGCAGCCTAGAAGATAAAATCAACACATAACATACATGGTCTCAAGATAAACAATAACTCATCCTCAAGTTAGATGTCTTGACAACACTACTAGTCATAGATAGCTCATCCTAACATAAATTGGTAATGAGATAGAATATCTATGTTAAGCAATTGGCTTAATTAATAGGAAAAATGAACAGGTCATACCACTGATAGGATGTGGATCTAGAGTGATTATGTCCTTATCAAAGTTAGGCTCCAATTCTTTCACAAAACTTAGAGGTAGGGGAACTATTTTCCCTGATAATTATACTTCAAAGAGATGTAGTCCTTAGTCATAAAACTGCCAAGAAGTTTATTTAACTTTTAAAAATATATACATACATTTTAAAGAGATCTGGAAAGAATATTTACACATTTTCTCAATAAAATGATTTAAAAAAAGGATTGAGAATGAGTCTCTTCCTTTACTGTTAACAAGGTGAATTTTTTCTTTTCTTGTTTGATTTGTACTTACTCTTACAATACTTACTTACACCTCACTACCCATGCATCTTTGGGCTAATTTCTTAGCCTCTAAACCCAGTTTGTTCATTTGTTCATTAGGGTGATGAGGCTCAGAAACAGTATCCTAAAATGAAACCTGAGAAGCAAAAGTTTTCCTCTGACCTTCCCTTGTCCTCCTGCCTCTCAGTCCTATTCTTCCCTGAGGCTAGCAATAAACACTAGAACTTGAACCCTTCTTTCCCAAGGAGAGTCAAAAATCCAGAACCACTTTCCCAGAAATACAGCCATAAAATCTAAAATTATTCTAGGTTAAACTGGCCATAAAATAATTATCTGACCTGCTTTGTTTGACTGTTGGCTGTATGACGTCCTCATTCCAGAAAGGCCCATTCCCCACACCAAGAAGGAATGGATGAGTACTTTCAGAGGCCAGCAGAATCTATGTAGATCTTGCTGGTTTTCTGTGCTCATACTTATATATGGCTGTCCATGCTTCACTGAACCTAAGCCTAAAAACAGACAATTTCCCCTATATCTTTGGGTTTCCACTCTGAAGGCTTCTGTATATACATGTTAAAATAAACTTTTCTCTTATTTATCTCCTTTATTGGATTTGATTTTTCAGCAAAATTTCTAAGGTTGAAAGAGATGTTTTCTTTTGCCTGAATCTGTTCTACTGTATTTTGGGGAAGATAAACTGAAATTGCACATGAAAAATTTAACATCATGCTAAGTGTATAAAAAATTCTGAGTAAAATCTCATTAATAATGAGTACAGTAATGAAATCATACGTATATGAATTTGTAAGTGACAGTGTTATTCACAAAGTCAAAACTAAGCATGTTAAAACAAGAAAGTAAACAAGTCTATGATAAATATTTTTCTCCAATCAGGAAAGAACATAGCTGTAATGTGTAGTCACTCAGATTAATTAAATAAATTTTCTGGATTCTGTTTCTGAAGACACTATGTAAATGTACTTGGCTTAAAATTTTTTCAAATTGATAGAAATTGAACAATTTGAACAGAGGAGTAGAGAAATTTGATACAAATCTATCAGAACAGGAAGAAGTTTTCATGGTTTGAAAAATAGAGCATCTTTACTTGTTGAAAATGAGTCATTAAATAGGATCCCAAATTTTAATTCTTTTTAAGTAAAGTTGTACTTTAACACACATTTGTAACTGTTAAAAACAAGTGCATTCCAGGCAACCATTTGAAAAATAACACTTTTCATATCCAGGAGATCTATTTTTCTGAAGCTAAAATGAGGCATGAAATGGGCAGGAAAAGGCAGAAAAAATTATTTACGGAAATGAAATAAATATTTGAATACATCACACGTTAATATAAGAAACATATAGGCAATAGTCCAAATGACAACCATTATTCTATGGGGTTTTGAGATAGATGTTGGTTTTGAGTGAGTGAAGCAGTAAGAGATAGAGGAAGAAACATGAATCTGGTCAAAAAAATACATCGTTGAGAATTAAAATTCAAACAAAACTCTTCATGGTACAGGAGATACTTAGGCCTGCAACACAAAGTGAATTGTCTTTCAAGTTATACAAAACAAAACAATTCAGACAAAATAAGGGCTTTCTAATTAATTAAAAGCAAAACTTGTTATCTTCTTTAAATGTCCTTAAAATTTTAATTGGAAACTTCAAGTCTTCCAGCATCTGTTAGATGTTATACCAAATATATCAAGATGAGAGTTGCTTTAAACTTTCTTCTTACTCATTGTAATGTCTTCAAACACAATGGCACACATATTCCTTGAATTTCTTCATATAAAATAAGCTCCCAATTAAAAGTAAAGATGTTTCTTAATATTCTGTGACTCCTCCTGCATATGGTGACAATTTTTTAAAATTAATTATATTATATTTTCAGAATAATGAGGAAAAAATCCACAATTTTTATTTAGAAAAATTAGTCTGTTTCATATTTTATCTTTATGTGTGAAAAATAAGCAAAAAATTATAAAATTTTTTATTCCCTGAATTGTTTAAAGCTTAGCATTAATTAGATAATATGATCATTTATTTGCTTTTGTGTTTAAGTATATTTAATACTGAATTATCAACAAAAATATTATATACTTGGTAAAAGTCTTCTTTCTGATATTTAATGTGTAATCGATGTATCCATCCTTAAATGATAATTTTTAAAATCCAAGAGATAATAATTATTACTTCATTGTTATTTCTAAAAATAGAATAATACCCTAGTGTCAATAACAGTGGCTAGCTTTTAAATTTGATAATGCTTCCCCTTCCCCCAAATGAAACTTAAACTAATTGCCAATTACTCTCTTGCTATCATATTCAATTCCTTAAATTTCTCATCTGGAAATAAAAAGATGTTGTTTTAGGAACTATTAGAGAAAAATGGAGGAAACCTTTTTACCATTGTTCATTTAATTGACACACAGCATAAACTATTATATCACTCTCTATTCTTCTGTAGAGATATGAAACAAAGTACTCAGAATGGCTCTACTGAGACTAATGGACACTTTCCCTTCATTTTCAGAACATTCACTGAAAAATCAATTCATGAAAGATAGATTAATTAATGAAAAGGCATATAAACTTATTTAAGGTGTATGCAGGAAGAATCACAGAATGATTGCTCATCCCACCCTTCAACAGGGTTCAGAAGCTCATATACTGAAGCTTACATTCCTGGCAAAATATGGCCACGGGGAAGGGGAATAGGTATTTCCTGAGGCCCAGTAAAGAATTACTAGAGAGAATGAATGGCTGAGGGGACAGAGATCTGTTTGTCAATTACTCTATTTTATAGTTAGAAGGTCTGTCTAAGTGTGGTTGCATTCTTAGTCTTACAGTCAACGCCAAAAAAAAAAAAAAAAAAAAGGATTATTCCTCTTGAGGGATCTAGATCTTAGGCAGATAAACACCATGCTTTGGGAATGACTAGGAAGGGGCAGTCAGAGAGACTGTAAGACTTTTTAGGTTAAAATGTCCTATTTTGGGGTTTCTGAGTCCATGTAGTTCTTCAATTTTACAGCACCCTCAACTCTCTTGCTATTAGTTTTTTTCTATCCTTAAATTGGTGGTGTCTGTTCACAATTTCATGTATACCATTATATTCAATATTACATTGAAGTATCACTTAAAAATATAAGAAAAAAAGAAAGTGATTTATTTAAGTCTGAATGATTTTAAAAGATTTTCTATGAAAATATTTTATAGATTCTGTTTGTTTAAGAAAAGACTTTGTGAATTAACTGTGCAAATGAGGATGGCAAAAAATAGAAAATGTTGTGTGAAAATCTAAAAGGAGTATGCACTCATCTTGATTCATAAGTCTTTATGCAACTGCCCTTTATAAAATTAATGAAGGATCATAATTTGGGTGTAATGGGAAATGGCCTGAAAAGAATAAAAATGTTTTCCATCTCTTTAAAACTTCCCCCACTCTTTTTGGAAATTAGAACCTACATCTCTGCCTCAGGCAAGGGATCAGGAGGGATATGGGAGTATCCTTTTCTTCAGAATTAAAATTTACATACTTGTCTCTGGGCAGTGGTCAAGAGAGATAGAGGAATGTCCTTTGCTCTTTGTACCACAGGAGGTGGCAATGAGAGGAGTCTTTAAAACCAAAGACAAAAGAAGTTGTATATGGCATTTACCATACTTGATAAATTACTTCCCACGGGATACGGAGTAACAATTTTAAAATTGCTATGCACATCTACTGGAATATAGCAGGTATGTAAATGGATGCCAGATAATGGGAGCCTGGTTTCTCACTGTACAAGTGGGAAATTGTGCATAAACAATGAAAAGAGGCTAAAACAATCCATATGGTACTATCTTAGACTTGTAGACATCAATATTAGCTCACATTTGGCTTATTAAAAAGATGCTTGTATTAAAAATATTCATAGATAGGTGCATACAGATGTACTTTTTTTGTTCTATATTCTGAGAAGATTTAAAAGTAATAACTCCCCAGGAGCATTGAGCACACCTAGCACCCACATCGTTGTTCTAATGCTATTCAGCAATAAAGGGAATTGGGGATCTTTTGGGGAAAATCGGTGATTTCTAATTCTGAGGCAGGAAATATACAAGATGAGCCTGGAACCTGAAAGAAGGATACAAACAAAACAAGACACAGCAAAAAAAAAAAAAAAAAAAGAAAACCACAATAGCAGTAGCATATCAAAGGGATACAGCTATCAAATTAAAGATGTCACAATGGCAAAAGCTGGTGAAAATATCTAGCAACCAGATAAAATTATATTAACAGAAATTTAAAAATAAAATATCCATGAGCTTATATAACCACAATAGATGATTTAATAAATAAATAAATAATGGAGAAAGGACTAATGTTACTTGCAAAACTATAAATAATTTATGCACATAGTCAAAAAGAAGGTGAAGCATACCCCTATCCTCAGTCCTTAAGTGTGTGTTGTGCATAAGAACACATTTCTAAAGAGTACAGTAGAAAAGAGAGGTGGGAAGAGCAACTTTACAGCAGAGAAATCTGACAAACACCATCTCAGGTGATCAAGTCAACTTCATCAGTGATAACTTATGTTGATATGATGTGATGCTCTGGCTCTGTCATCTTCATCCCCCAAACCCACAACCCAGTCTCAGTATGAAAAACATATTAGATAAATCCCAACCAAAAACATTCTACATTCAGTACAGCAGTCTGGTACTCCTTAGACTATCACAGTCATTAAAAACAAGGACAGTATGGAGAACCATCTCAGCCAAGAACAGCTTAAGTAGATATGACTACTAAATACAATGCAGTATTCTATAATAGAAAAGGCATATTACATAAAAATGAGAAAATCTGGATAAAGTATGTTCGTTAATAACAATATGTCAATTTCTCTCTCTCTGTATTTATATATATATATATATATATTTTTTTTTTTTTTGAGATGAGTCTATCTCTGTTCCCCCAGTCTGAAGTGCCAAAGCATCATAACTTACATTAACCTCAAACTCCTGGGTTCAAGTGATCCTCATGCCTTAGGCTCCCAAGTAGCTGGCACTATAGGCATGTGCTTCCATCTGCTGATAATTTTTTTTGTTTGTTTTTAGTAGAGGCAAGGTCTCTAACTCCTGAGCTTAAGTAATCCACTCGCCTTGGCCTCCCTGAGTTCTGGGATTACAGGCATGAGCCACTGCACATGTCCTAAATGTGGACACATATATTTAAGTTGGATTGACAAAAATATTATTGTCCACCAATATCCCTAACTCTGACGACAGCTGCTTCTCCCAGGGAGTGAAAAACAAAGACAGGAAATAGAAGTGTGCAGAGAGGTGAATAGAATCAAAACCTATATTCCACTATCAATAGAATTCCTGTATATAATGGATAATAATTAATATAACATACTTAACTATTAAATAACTGATTTAATAAAAATGATTTAAAATAAATGAACACAAATTAGAAAGTGCTAAAACACATATAAGTTAAATGTATATTATATTTAATATATGTAATTAAATATATATTATCTATTACTAAAGTTCTCTTTAAAGAATATTGGTCATTATTTCCTAACTTATAAAAACTTATTTTTCAATAAATGTTGTAAGCATTGTTTATACATAATACTAAAACATTCTAAAATGGATGAGTTAGGATAGACAGGATAGAATAGCTGAAACATTTTCAAAGTCAAGGAAAACAGAGGTAAACTTGTATTTATATAGTTTAGAATATTGTAAATCTACCTTATAAACAGCTGGATCTTAAACCAAACAATAGAAAATTCAATTAAAAGAGAAATATCACAAGCATAACCCCTTAGGCCCACAAAATTTTTGTAGGAAACTTCTAGTATCACAAAATATTGTAAAAATAGTAATTTAAAAATTGCTGCTCAAATATAAAATACATGAACACACATAATGTATTTATAAGCCACCATTGCATAAGTATACAACAAAAATTACGTAAATTAAGAATGTGTCTGATCCAAAGATCTGGATAGCTCTTAAATATATCAAACAATTAAAATAGAATAATTAAAATATATCATAAAGAACTACAATATGTTTTACTTTGTTTTACATTGTGTACAAGATGATATAAAGCAAAATATAATATAAAAACAAATTGTAAAGAATCATATATATAAAAACCACTATTAATGTTCTAGGGAATTCTGACAAATAATGTACTTTGATTTTCCATGAGAAATTTCATGATCAAAAAATACATGAGAAGAATTGCAATAGCCAATACCATATGACAAAAATTCCACATTATCCTTGATCAAAACACATTATAGTTTGCATGAAATAACATTGTCTGATATACATGATAGCACAGATTAAAGGACATTTTTATCTTGCCAAATGGAGAAAAGCTTTTAGAAAAAAATCCAGTGTTTACAAAGGTATAATAAACTGTCCAGTTTTATAGCCCAGTTATAACAAAGAAAAGCACTATAACTTGTCTGTAGTGCAGTTTTACAACTTTTATCAAGATCTCAGGTAAAATACAGATCCATTGGCAGATGAATTCTAGATATTTAAATGATGAAAAAGAAAAGATCCATTCTATAAAAGAATGCTCATTCCAATGCTACTCTTAATGGCAAAAAATATAAGAAATAATTTTAAAAAGTACTTAGTAATGGTATAAAATAGTATAGGTATAAAAGCATCTAGTAATGGAGGAATGTTTATTTAAACCAAAATTTAATATATCCAAACAATTTAACATTAAAATTATTATTTAAAATGGAAGCATTTACTTAGAATAATAAAAAATATGTTAAAAATTGTACTACATTAAAATTACCACAATTATAATAAAATTTAAAAGATTTTTGGATCCAGCAATCCCTCTACTGGATATTTACCCAAAGGAAAAGAAGTTATTTTCTTAAAAAGAAAACTGTACTCGTGTGTTTCTTGCAGTACAATATACAATTGCAAACATGTGAATCAACCCGAATGTCCATCGATTCATGAGTGGAGTAGCAAAATGTATATGTGTCCTACAGAATACAATTCAGCCATGGAGAAGGATGAATTAAACCCTTTTGCAACATCTTGGATGAATTAGAGATCATTATCTTTAGTAAAGTATCTAAAGAATGAAAAAACAAAAACCACATGCACTCACTATCAAAGAAGAACTAGCGGATATGCACAGGTGGCCCAGAGGGAAGTAAAACTCAGTGAAAATCAAGCAGAGAGGAGGAGGAGGGAGAGGATGGCCAAAAACCCACCTAATGGGTACAATAAACACACACCAAAAGCCTTGATTTAAGGTATGTATGTAACAAAACATTTGTACTTCCTTAATATTTTAAACTAACAAAAAGTTTTCCTGACCAAGAAAAAGAAAATTCTACGAATTAGCTGACTAATGTTTTTCATAAAAGAATGTGAAATAATGTTTTATGAAATGAAATATTGATTATAAATGATGAAAAATTTAAATAAGTTTCAAAACTATGCTAGATCATCTAAATATAGAACACATATATACATAAAATAAGTATATGTAATTTATAAATAAATGTATAAAAGTGTATGCATCATATAATAAATATATATAATGTATTTTTTATATGACAATATAAAAGATAGATGTGTTGAGCAGTCTTATTTATAGTGGATTTCTTTAAGTAGCTAAGGTACAGTTGATCAAATTTCCCCGTTGTGTTTTTATGCATTTTGAACTTTTCTATCTTTTAATTTTGCTTACAGTAAATATTTACCATTTTTATTATCTCAAAAATAAACAGCATTTTCTAATAAAGTGTTTTCATCTTTTTTCTTTGAATTGTATTTACCAAGTGTGAGGTGAAAAAAAGACAACTAGAAAGATAAATTTTAAATCTTTATCTTCTTTTCCCCCATAATCTTCAAATATTTTGACACGATTCCCAGGTGTTTGCTAAAGCAGTTCTGAAGAGAGAAATACAGTAGGTCAGATCCTTGATATAACAATGATCTCAGTGAACTGCCTGGATCCTCCAACTTCCCTACAGAAGAAAAGAAAGTTGTACTTAGATTAATTTCATGTAAGAATAATCTATTTATATTTCAACTTAAAAAAATACATAAATACGTCTCAGCTTCCAATAGCCTTCTAAATACTGCCCAGAAGAGAAGACCAATATTTGGCCAGTTTCCAGGATAATCATTTCTATCTAGTGAAATTTCTAGTGAAGAATGTATTGCAGATAAGATTGCAAATAATTATAGTACCTAATCCCATATCAGTGAGTACAAGGGAGTCATGCCATTTCACTAAAAGTATACTTTCATGATCTTTACACATAACTCAGTATTTATGTTACATTTATTAACATATTTTATTCCTCAAAAATTAATATGAAACTACTCCTTACAAGCAAAACAAACTCGTGTTTTTAGTTACTACACAGAGTTCTCAGTTGAAGAGGAAGGAATCAAAGGCAATGTGAAAAAGAGACTTAGTAAATGACATACATTGCTCACAGAATTGCAAGGAGGTCTTAAAAAAAAAAAAGTCTATTGGCTATATGTTCAAGGACAGCCATACAAGCCATTCACGAACAAGGCTAGGTTCGGTGCTCGTAGCTCAGTGGTTATGGCGCCAGCCACATGCACTGGGGCTGGTGAGTTCAAACCCAGCCTGGGCCTGCTAAACAATGACAACAGCAACCAAAAATAGCCAGGTGTTGTGGGTGCCTGTAGTCCCAGCTATTCAGGAGGCTGAGGCAAGAGAATCACTTACGCCTGGCAGCTGGAGGTTTCTGTGAGCTGTGATGTCACGGTACTCTACAAGGGCAACAGAGTGAGAATCTGTCTCTTAAAAAAAAAAAAAGAAAGAAAGAAAAAAGAACAAGGCTAAAAGTAACTGCTGTTTCCCTGCTTCCACCCCAAACAAATTAAGGTAGAAACAGGAAGCTTGCTAAATCAGAGCCCCATTGCCATACTTGCCAGCTTTAGAAACACACTGTCTTTAATACCTACACTATGGTAAAATGGAATACTAGTGGTTTAGAAATAAATAACAATCACTTCTTGCCAGATTTAAATGTAAAGGGATAATGCATAACGACCACAATAAAGTGCACTGGAATAATGCAATTATGTTGCTTCTATGTGTGCATAACTATACTATTCCTCTATGTAATATATACATAATTCATTTGTACCATTAATCAGAAGCATAATTTTATTCCTTTCCAAAGACTCTTAAATGAATATGGTCCACTATATGCAAATAAAAGGATTGTTTAAATAGTATATATGGACTGTCCAAAGTAAAACAAATTAAGCTTTCTAAATCAAATGAAAAGTTAGAAGCTCAGCCAGGCATAGTAGCCCAAGCCTATAATCCCAGCACTTTGGGAGGCTAACGCAGGAGGATTGCTTGAAACGAGGAGTTCAAAACCAACTGAACAAGGGTGAGATCCCAGCTCCACAAAAATTAGAAAGAATTGGCTAGTCGCAGTGGTACTTGCTTGTGGTCTCAGCTACTTGAGTAGATGAGGTAGAAGGACTGCTAGGAGTTAGAGGTTTCAGTGAGATCTTATCATGTCAGTGTATTCTAGCCTCATCAACAGAGAGAGACCCTTTCTCAAACAAACAAAATTAATAGGTGGCACCTGTGGCTCAAAGGAGTAGGGCACCAGCCCCACGTGCCAGAGGTGGTAGGTTCAAACCCAGCCCCAGCTGAAAACTGCAAAAAAAAAAAAAAAATTAAAACTTCAATTACCTTCAAATTAACTTCATTTTATCTAAGTTTAATTTATTAGATTATATAAAAATGAATAGGGATTAAAATTTTTTATTTGTCGTTCTTCAAATTAAAAATCTGCTCTAAAATCAATTTCTGAGCTGTATAATTTGGATAACATTATATATATATATATATATATATACATTTAAAGTAATCTAATTTTACTGACAACAATATTGAGGCTTACTATAGAATTTTGAGATTTTTCCTATCACCAGGTAATAATTAAAATACAATTTTATGAAGAAAGAATAGGAAAATCACTTGAAGTTATCAACCTGGGAAAGACTTTATGAAGAAGACTTCCAGGGCAATTGCAACAGCAACAAAAATAAACAAATGGGACTTAATTAAACTGAAAAGCTTCTGTACAGCTAGGGAGACAACAACCAAAGCA
>CAUYQV010041510.1:0-23786 GCA_963574575.1 Galagoides demidoff
GGCACCTGTGGTCCCAGCTACTTGGGAGGCTGAGGCAGGAGACTCGCTTGAGCCCAGGAGTTGGAGGTTGCTATGAGCTGTGATGCCATGGCACTCTACCCAGGGGGACAGCTTGAGGCTCCGTCTCAAAAAAAAAAAAAAAGAAACCACCAGCCCCTGAGCATGTGGCCAGCGCCCTAACCACTGAGTTATGGGGACCCAGCCTACACTTTTAATAAGGAGAGAAACTTTGACTTGTTTTATTTCCTATGTGACAGTTTATAGTATTTATTTAAGTAAGCAAAATGAAGATGGTCAAGGAAAGAAGGATTCAGCCGGGCGCAGTGGCTCATACCTGTAATCCTAGCACTCTGGGAGACTGAGGTGGGTAGATTGCCTGAACTCACAGGTTCTAGACAAGCCTAAGCAAGTGCAAGACCCTGTCTCTACTAATAGCCAGGTTTATGGAGGGCACCTGTAGTGCCAGCTACTCAGAAGGCTGAGGCAAGAGAATTGCTTGATCCCAGGAGTTTGAGGTTGCTGTGAGCTATGATGCCATAGCACTCTACTAAGGGCAGCAAAGTGAGACTCTGACCCCTCCCAGAAAAAAGAAAGAAGGATTCACAGAATAAAATTTATATAATATAGAATATGCCAAATACATAAAACACTAATATTTAGTTACTTAAGAGTTGATTCCAGGTTAAGGCATTTATTGAATCTTGACATAAGAAATTAAGTTATTAAGCTAATAAGCACATTTATTCAGCCATATTCAAGACATTCTGGTAGGCACTCAGAATTAAAAAATGAAAACCTATGATCCCTACTCTCATGGAATTCAGTCTAGTGGAGGAAGCAAACACATGAACAAATAGACTCTGGGAAAGTCAGAGATGTCTTGACAGAGTAGGGAAACTTTGAATAGTCTGGAAGACAGAATGGGAATTTGCTATATACAGAAGAGGAAGAAGGGCATTTGAGGCAAGGAGAACAAAATGTGCACAGGCATAGAGTTTTGTAAAGATATGTGAGAAGTTCACTGTGGTTTGGAGCTTAGAGTTGTGGTGGGAAGTGGAAGGAAATGAAATTGGAACAGTATATTGGGGTTACATCATGAAGGGCACTATGCCCATACAGAAGAGTTTGGCTTTTATAGAGTAGCTAGTGGGGAATCAGGGAAAATCATTAGACAAGGGGAAGGTTCAATCACGTTTGTTTAATAAGAAAATAATTATGACAGAAATGTAAAAGATGGATTACAGGAGAGATTGATGAGGGAGAGATGATATGGGACAATGTGGCAATAGTCTCAGACAGAAATCATAAGAATATGAATTGAATTAATGGATATAGAAATAAGAAAGAATGGCTCGGCGCCTGTAGCTCAATCAGCTAAGGCGCCAGCCACGTACACCTAAGGTGGCAGGTTTGAATCCCCAGCCCGGACCTGCCAAACAACAATGATGGCTGCAACCAAAAAATGGCCGGGCGTTGTGGCGGGCGCCTGTGCTCCCAGCTACTTGGGAGGCGGAGGCAGGAGACTTGCTTGAGCCCAGGAATTGGAGGTTGCTGTGAGCTGTGATGCTATGGCACTGTACCCAGGGGGATAGCTTGAGGCTCCATCTCAAAAAAAAAAAAAAAAAGAAATAAGAAAGAATGATCAGATTCTAGATATAATTCTGACATAAAATTGGCAGGATTTTGGTATGAGAAGAGGCGGGACTCCAGAATGAGTTTCTTACTTGGGAGACTTAAGGACGTTGATTCCATTAACTATGGGAAATGTTAGAATATTTAGAAATATAATGATCATTTCAGTCTTTTAAAAAAATATATTAGGTTGAAGAGCCTATGGGATAGCCAAGTTGGCAAGCACTATTTATTGTAGACACAAAGCTGGTCTGCAATAAATAGCTTCTAGAATGCGGGTGAAATAACACATCTAAAAATGTGGAAGGGATAACCCACCACGAATGAAACCCTGGAAGACATCAACATTTAACATGGTATCCTTCATTCATTTTCACACATGCCTCATGTTGAACATTTAAAAATCTCAGCCTACCTCTGATTGTGGCAGTTCAAATATTTCTCCCTATAGGCCCCTGATCTTGTCCTATATTTCTTTTAAGAATTTCTAATTTTAAAGAAAGAAAAAAAAAAGAAAGAATTTCTGATTTAAGAAATGTTCTGAAGAGAAGGCCATTGAAGAAAACTGAGAGGCATTTAGAGAAGTAGAAGGAAAACCAAGAGTGGATGACATCCTAGAAGACAAGGTCATGTAGCATAATATCCGTACGGTAGACCCGGACCAAATCGTTACAAATTGAATCTGAGCACTGCTTGTCCTCATGGAACTGGGTAGAATATGTGACTTTGATGTCTGTATCCAACAGAGCAGCTCATGGCTCAACCAAAATGAGGTTCCAGTGTTTTTGGATCATTCAAGCCCTCTGTCAGCTTTGGGAACTCCTTGACCCTTTGTCAGTCCTCTCAGAGGAGGGTGAGCAGCAACTAAAATACAATTTAGGTGACTCATTTTAATCTAATTTCTTACTGCTCAGACTCTAGACAGGTAGGACAGTGGGAGACCCTTATCCCATCTGCCCTTGCCTACCACTACTGGGTTTTAACTACTGGGTCCTGAGGAGTCTTCCAAAAACCCTAACTCGGTCCTTAGGATCCCTTATCTTTTCTCTTCCAGAAAGCTATGTCTGTCAGTTTCCTCGTCTGTTTGCCAAAAGCTGTCAAGTTAGCTTGCCACAGTTTTATGGATATTGGCTAAAGACATGAAACTCTTGAGTCAGAGAAAAAGGATTTAATTACTTATAGCACAACAGGTAGCATAAGCTTCATGTTCATGCCAATCCTTGCCCTATAAGTCTCATGGATGTGATATGCAGGCCCAGGTCAACACTGCACACAGTAGGTTGGAACTGCTGAGGGACTCTGCCCATAAGAAACCTCATAGGAAACTTCAGTTTTAAGGGAGCTGCAAGCAAACTTACTCAACTTTTGCTGGGGAGGGAAACATTATCTTAATTATACTGGGACAGAAACAAGTCTCCCTTTGCTCTGAAGAGAAGAACTCTCTTCTTCCAAGGTTATTCTCTATACAAACATGCTTGGAAAAATAATCTAGGAAAAAAGGCCAGTTCTTCTTCTCACAAAAATGTGCAGAAGGCTTGGCGCCTCTAGTTCAGCAACTAAGGTGCCAGCCACATACACCAGAGCTGGCAGGTTCAAACCCAGCCCTGGCCTGCCAAACAACAATGACAACTACAACCACAAAATAGCTGGTTGTTGTGGTGGGTGCCTGTAGTCCCAGCTACTCGGGAGGCTAAGGCAAGAGAATCACTTAAGCCCAAGAGTTGGGGGTTGCTGTGAGCTGTGATGCTACCAAGGGTGACATACTGAGACTTTGTCTCTCTCAAAAAAAAAAAAAAAATGTGCAGAAATGAGAGAGACTAACAAAATTTTCTGTCAGCAAGCAGGTTCTGGGTATTCTTTTTTCTTCTTCTCTTAACCTGCTTCCTCTTTGTTTCCTTTTAAGATATAATTTAATCCGTTCAAATTATCTTTAATAATAGGTATCCTCTAATGACAAAATTTGCAGAGATAATTATCTACCTTTAACCCTATGAAAATAAAATTCAGGCCCAAATTGTCATAGCAACAATGAGTTGCAAGTAGAAATTTAGGAAGAAGAGAAAACTGATGTTATTTTTGAAGAGTATACTTTATTAATTGAAGTAAAGATGCAAAATCAGGAATGGTCTTTCTAACAAAATTTCATTCACTAGCTAAGAGGCAAGCTCAATTACAATTATGCAACGAGTGGAGCCAATTCCTAAAATCACAACCAAAATTCTTTTATCTAGTTTTAGTTAGTTAGAAAATTCTTAGGCAAAAAGCAAAACAATATTTTAAAAAATGACATTGCTGCATTCGGCATATATGCTATGTGTATGATCACTAAATAGTAGTGATCTACTATTTTAATTTCTATAAAAATAATATCAGTGAGGTGGTTTCATCTGATGGGCTAACATATATACATATACAGTTTAGTTAACTACCGGTTCTTTTTGCTATAAATATTAGAAGAGTGAGGTTAAACTACAAATTGCCACAAATCTGGCACACTGTGGGTAGCATTACTGATTTTACTAAATTCTCTATTTTCAGGCAAATGAGTATTACACTTACCTGCCTTTTTGAAATTAGGCTAGCTTTAGCCCACGAAACATGTGCACAAGTAATACATGTCACTTTCAGGAGGCAGGATGCATTCCCAGTGTTTAGGTACGCGGCCCATTCTCCCTGCCAAGTACTTGTGGAAGCATGTGCTGATAAGGAGCTGCCGTAACACTGAAGCAGCCTACAAAGTGGACCAACACACAGAGGAACATGAGCCTCAGGGGACTTTGTGTGAGCATTAATTAAATTTTAGCTAAGCCCCTGACATTATTTTTAACTGAAGCTTCACTTAGCTTGTCCCAACTAATATAATAGTGTTATCATGGGGCAGGAATATAGGGTAAGGAAAAAGTGAGTCAGACCATGTAGAGTTTTATAGGTTTTTTTTAAAAAAAGATTAGTCTTTATTTTAAAAGCATTGGAAGATTTTTAGTATGAAAGATAATGTGACCAGATTAGGTTTTTGAAAAGAACATTCTGGTAATAGCTTGAAGAACGGATTGGAAGCGAACCATATTAAATGTAAAGGAGATCAATTAAGAGGCATTGAATTAGATCAGAGAAGAAACAAAGGTGATTATGATTAGCAGACTAGCAATGGTAGTAGAATAAAGTATACTCAGAGAGAGATTCTTTGGATTCAACTTCAAGACTTTGTGATGGTGTGGGTATGATGAGTGAGGGACAGGCAGATGTTGAGAAAGACTTCTAGGTCTTCTGCTTGCATAACTGAATGGATGATGATGATTTTCACTAAGGTTATAGTGGGAAAGAATCTGGTTTCAATCGGGCTATATGTAGGAAAGATTATGTATTCAGTTTGAGACTTGTAAGTACAAAATGCCTTTGTGATATCCAAGGGGAAATGTAGACATTCGAATTTATGTACCTGGAGCTCAGATGAGGAATCTGAGATTTGAGGTAGAATTTTTTTGTTGTTGCTGAGACAGAGTCTCACTCTGACAACCTGAGGTTGATTGCTGTGGCGTCATCATAGCTCATAGCAATCTCAAATTCTTGGGCTCCAGCACTTTTCCTGCTTCAGCTCCCAAGTAGCTGGGACCACTACAACATTCAGCTAATTTTTCTATTTTTAGTAGAGCCAGGGTCTCCCTCTTGCTCAGTCTGGTCTCCAACTCCTGAGCTCAAGCAATCAGCCTGTCTTGGCCTCCCAGAGTGGTAGGATTATAGGTGTGAGCCACCACTCTCAGCCTTGAGGTAGAATTTTTAAAAATGCATTTGTAGTCAGTGAAACCTGGTTTCTTGTACCTTCAATGAATCCCCAACAATAAATTTTAAAAAATGCATTTGTAGATAATTTGTTGGGATTGAGGTCAACTGTGAGTGTCAGCAAATCCACAATAACAAGGTTTTAAGAAAGAAGACTTCTTATATAAAAGTCTAGAAAAGAGCTGTCCAGTATAAATACAAAGTGAGTCATATACACAATTTAAAATTTTCTAGTAGCCATACTAAAATAGGGATAAAAACCATTAAAATTAATTATAGGATATATTTTACTTCACCCAATATAACCAAAATGTTAAAATTTCAGCATGTTGTTAACATAAAATTAATGAGAAATTTTACACTCTTTTTTCATACTAAGTTTTCCAAATCTGATATGTATGTTATGTAGTACACTTCATTGGGGCTAACCATATTTTAAATGCTCAAAAGTTATAGTATATGGCTAAGGGCTACTGTGTGGAATAGCACAAGTCTAAGATTAGGAGGTCCATGACTGATATAAGTGGTCCCTCACAGCATCAGAGACCCAGGCTGCTTATGTGTGTCTTCCATTTACAAGGTCACTTCTCGGTGTAGAATGGCTGATTCAGCTCCATTCATCGGACTTCCAGTTTGCATCAAGGAAGAGGAAAGAGAAATCTATTTCTTTTCCCCATAAGGTGACTTCCTAGAAATGTATATATCATTTGCATCTATATCTTCTTGGTCAAAATTTAGTTACATGACCTGAGGACTATATACTTAACTGCAAGGAAGGTTGGGAAATGTAGATCACCTGAGACCTATACACACTCTCCTTCCTACGTAAATAATACATTTGCTGCTATCTTTCTAAGAGAGACAATTCCAAATTCTCAGTCACATTTGAACAAGGTAGTCTTTTCTATCAGGTTGATATTTGGTTCCTCTTGGTCTAGTGGCCCATAAATTAATAAGTTATTTGCATCCCTTTTCCCGTACCATAGTGAAATAGGAACAGGTTAACTAAAATAGAAACTCCCATTTTGGGAGAATGAGTCACAGCCAATCTTAATGTACAGAAATAGGGAAGACTTTTTCTCTGGGAGAAGAGTAAGTTCTAGGTTAGCTGTCTCCACTCTACCCCCATTGGAAGCCCTAATTTGGCTTTCTTAGGGGAACTCTCTTGCCCATAATCCTCTGTAGCTCCAGTCACTGCCCTATGGAGATGCTTCCTTGTTCATAATATTCCATAGTCACAGAGGTAAGCATTGGAAAATATACCGTATCAAATTCATTACTTTGTGCTGGTTCAGGTTTAAAAGTCCAGTGTTCTTTCAGAGTTGAATAATCACAGCCTTTTGTAGGCTAACTTTCTGGGAATTCTTTGCCAGTAAATTTTGGTCAAAAATTTAGTAGACTTTTAGTCTATTTGCTAGCAGTTAGTTTCATAGACAAGTAACCGCAGCCAAAGGTTTGTCTAGAAATAATTTTTATATGAAGATCCTGATTTTTATTGGTAGCCTCTGAGTTCTACTTATACCTATTTCTCAACTTTAATGGAGGCTCTGAAATCAACTAAAACAAAGAGGTGGATGCAGAATGTAAAAGCTGAAATCCAGTTTTGTTAGGGTAGGGCATATGTAAAAGCGTAGTTCCTAAACATTGCTTAAAACTGCTTCTCTTGGGAGAGAGAGGGTTTAGCTTTTGGAAGGCCTAATTTATCAGATTTTCAATTTTCATGTAGGCAAGGCAGGCCTCTCTTAGCAGGGAGATCTGAAATCCTATCCATTTTTCTTTGCTCTAGTTTAAGCTTGTAAGAATTTGATGCAGCCAAGTACCAGTATTCTTACTTTTTTCTAACCATTTGCTCAAGCAATTCTCCTACTTCAGCCTCCAGGGTACTTGGGACTACAGGTATGAGCCACCATATTTGGCCCAAGTACTATATTCTTAATTAGCAACTGATCTGCCTTTGAAGTTATCATTGGTAACAGATTTATTGAATGTTTTATTAAGACATAAGAAGTGTTGTTACCTTTCCTTGAGCCAGGCACAGTGGCTTACACTGTAATCTTAGAACTCTGGGAGACCGAGGTAGGTGGATTGCTTGAGCTTAGGAGTTGGAGACCACCCTGAGCAAGAGCAAGACCTCATCTGTACTAAAAATAGCCAGGCATTGTAGTGAGCAACTATAATCCCAGCTACTCAGGAGGTTGAGGCAAGAGAATTTCTTGAGCCCTGGAGTTTGAGGTTGCTGTGAGAAAAGATACCACAACACTCTACTATGGTGCCTGAATTGAGACCCTGTCTGAAAAAAAAAAGTGTTGCTATCTTTCCAGGCCTTAGGAGAATGTTCCAGCTACTTTTGTTAAGGCAGTGCTACATATTTCAGATTCCACTATTTTAAAAAGCCCTCTTTTTTATATAGGGTCTATTATTAACTAGAGTTATATTTGGACTCTAAATGGCAGAAAACTCCAAATAGTAGTGGCCTAGAAATAGTTGATTTGGCACTCCACTGTGTCATGGATCCAGGGTGTTTTTATTGTGTTCCGTAGTGTGTGAACCTCCATTCCTATGGTTATATCATAGCCTGAGCTGGGTGGCAAAGAATGAAAAATGAACTAATGTTGGAGAGTTGTTTATGTCAGACTCATACTGTATCCGTTTTAAAATGGAAATATTTATTAGTTGTTGATTGATCTGAAAATTCATTACTCGTAATTTTAACCTCAAGGTTTTGATACTACAGAATATTTCCACTTTTCTCAAGGATAACCTTGAAATTTTCAAAATAAAACTAACTTCTGCGTATATGGAAGGAATCGGATTACAAAAGCAATGGAACCATAATAATGAGTACAAAACTTCTTTTTAGTAATCCATTATTTTTGTAGTGGGGATATTTTAAGTCTCCTAAATTCTGATATTTGTATTCATTTAATACTACTATTTTATTATTTAAAAATGTTTGATGCTGAATGATCTGAATGACAATGACTTCAAAACACTACCACTTTAGATGGGTTTATAAACGTTTATGAGCATTTCAACAGAAGTTATATTGTGATATTAAAAACCTTCTATTGAAAAATCAATTTTTATTCTAGTTCAGCTATTTTCTATAAAGGTAGAATATGAAAATAATAGTATATAGGCATTCAATAGTAGGGTGTTATGAAAAAAAGTGATATAGGCAACTCTACTTAAGAGTCTTAATTTTTTTACACATAATAAAATGAAAGAAAGTGAAAAGGAATTAAAAATACCAGTAAAACAAAAACAATCATTACTGGCTTGGTGCCCATAGCACAATGGTTACAGTGCTAGCCACATACACTGAGGGTGGCAGGTTTGAACCCGGCCCAGGCCAGCTAAACACCTGCAACAAAAAAATAGCTGGGTATTGTGGTGGGCACCTGTAGTCCCAGCTACTTGGGAGACTGAGGCAAGTGAATTGCTTAAGCCCAAGAATTGGAGGTTGCTGTGATGCCACGGCACTCCACCAAGTGTGACATAGTGAGACTTTGTCTCAAAAAAAAAAGAAATCATTACTAACCAAAATATTATATCCCTGAAAAAAAGGTGGTCCCAAAAATTACCTTATAGTTATCAAATTATAATAGAATTAATTAAAAATGAAGGGTCATGTGGGGACAAAGACTTAAAGAACATGAATCTATTTTGATACCAATTTGTTAAAATTCCAAAAAGTTACTAATTATTCTCTTCAAAAGTACAAGTAGTGTCTACCAGTGTACATGCAATGTTTCCAGAGTGTAACAATAACCTATTTACATTACACAATAATAACTATAAACTAATAGATATCCAAGAATTGGGGATATCTATTGGTTAAATAAGATGTATTTGATAGCCATGTAATATTTATTCAGCCAGTAAAAGTTAAGATGTTCAGTTCAAATTAAACAAACAAGTCACAAAATAGTACGTATGGTATAACCTCATTTTTGTTTTAAAAAATAAATGTTTTTGTATACAGTGGTTATGGGTTCAGTTGTAGTTCACACTTTTTCTACATTGATTTTTGTAATATTTTTCTTCCCCCCCCCCAAAAAAAAGAAAAGAAAATGAAGGGTCAGAGCAAATTATTTGAATTTTTCAGTTCAACTTTTTATGGTTAATTCTATTAATTATCTTAACTTGAATATAATGTTTTATTCATTACAGTCATATACCACATAATGACATTTTGGCTAATGACAGATTGCATAGATGGTGGTAGTCTCATAAGATTATAATGGAGCTGAAAAATCACTATCACCTAGTGATGTAAAGCTATGTGGTTTGTGGTGATGCTGGGGTAAGTGAATTTACTGTGTTGCCAGTCATATAAAAGTATAGGACATCCAATTATATAGAGTATATGATTCTTGGTAATGATAATAAATGACTATATTACTGGTTTATATATTTATGAAACTATACTTTTTCATAGTTATTTTAGAGTGTACTCCTACTTACTTTTAAAAAAAAAGTTAATTGCAAAGTAGCCTTAAGGAAGTATTCCAGAACAAGGTATTGTTATTGCAGAAGATAAGATCTCCATGCTTGTTATTGCCCTTGAAGACCTTCCAGTGGGAAAAGATGTGGGGGTGGAAGGCAGTGATATTAATAATCCTGACCTTGTTTAGGCCTAGGCTAATATATTCTAGTTTTTAACAAAAAAGTTTAAAAATTTGAAAAAAAATTTTAACTGAAAAAAGTTCATAGACTAAATTATAAGGAAAGAAAATATTTTTGTAGAGCTGTAAACAAAGTGTTTGTGTTTTAAACTAAGTCTTATTACAAAAAAGTCAAAAAGTTAAAAGTTTATAAAATAAAAATTATAGTAAGCTAAGGTTAATTTATTATTGAAGAAACAAAAAATGTTTTTAAATTTAGTATAGTGTAGGGCGTTGCCTGTGGCTCAAAGGGTGCTGGCCCCATAAGCTAGAGGTGGCAGGTTCAAACCCAGCCCCAGCCAAAAACTACAAAAAAAAAAAGTTTAGTATAGTCTAAGTGTATAGTGTTTATGTCCTGGGCCTTCATATTTGCTCACTGATTCACCCAAAACAATTTTTTTTTTTTTGAGACAGAGCCTTAAGCTATCACCCTGGGTAAAGTGCCATGGCATCACAGCTCATAGCAACCTCCAACTCCTGGGCTCAAGAGAGTCTCCTGCCTCCGCCTCCCAAGTAGCTGGGACCACAGGCCCCCGCCTCAAGGCCCGGCCATTTTTTTTTTGGTTGCAGCCATCATGGCTGTTTGGTGGGCCCAGGCTGGGGATTCGAACCCGCCACCTTAGGTGTACGTGGCTGGCGCCCTAGATGATTGAGCCACAGGCGCTGAGCCATCCAAAACAATTTCTAATCCTCCAAGCTACATTCATGGTGTCACACATAGGTGTATCATTTTATCTTCTATATTTCATTTTTACCATATCTTTTCGATGTGTAGATAAGTTTAGATACACAAATAGTTTTGTATTACAGTTGCTTTTAGTACAGTAACATGCTGTACAAGTTTGTGGTCTGGAACCAATACTCAACCGCCTAGGTGTGAAATAGGCTATACTATCTAGTTTTGTGTAAGTACACTCTGTGATGACACAGTACTGTATTTTGAGTACTTTATTTTTAATAATTGACTCTTTGGATAATTTTTATCACAATGATAAGGTTAAAATTATAGTCTTTATTTGTACTAGATATTTAGTGATATATTTATAATTTTTTTTTTTTTTTTGGAAACAGAGTCTCACTCAGTGCCCTATTAGAGTAAATGTTTACAATGGAAGTTTGTAACTAGGAATTTTTCCCCCCAAATCCTTAATTGAACACATTCAAACCTGATCTTAATTGTTGGGTAGGCAGGCTTCAAAGGCATATGACCTGTGCAGTCACATAGGACTTAGAACTCTTTGCTTGCTTTCATGCTCCATTTTGCCAGCTTGAAATTCTTAGTACTTTTTCAAAAAGGAGCCCTAAATTTTCATTTTTCACTGAGTCCTACAAATTATATAGCCAGTTCTGTTGCAATGGTTTGCTTTCACTTTCAAAGGAAGAATGATATAGGTACTCTCCAGTGCATATCTAATGTATGACTAATTTCTTGAAATATGAAATTAGTGTTTATTTTATTTGAATGTGTTTAGGCACTGTAAGGAAAAACTCACACTGCATTTTCCTCTGCTTTCATCCCACAACACTCAACAACACAGAATACTTCTGTGATCCCCGGATATGTGGGGGTCCTCTATACCACTGAGCAAGTAATCAAGCAGCAAGACACCAGTGGGGTATCCTCCAAGTCCATCCCAACACTAAGTACCTGGAGATGGTGAGATCCCACACAGTGAGCGCTCAGTCCCCAAAATGCCCCTTCCCCCCTTCAGACACCAAGGGCAAGTCTAGGTCTTTGGAACTTGTGAAGGACCAGGTTCAAGTTGGAGTTCCCTTGACCTCCTCTTTGGGTTTGATTACCTTACTACTGGGCTCATAGAACTGAGGCAAACACTTACTTACATTTACCAGTTTATTACTGAGGATATTTTAATGAATATAAATAGCCAGATGAAGAGATGCCTAGGGTGCGGTCTGCAAGGTCCTGAGCACAGGAGCTCTGTCCCTGTGGAGTTGGGATGAGCTGCCCTCTCAGCACAGGGATTAGTTCTTGCTCACTTTTCTGTCAGCTTCCACGTGTTCAGCTCTCTGGAAGCCCTGTGAACCCTGTCCTCTTTGGCCTTTAAAGGAGGTTATTGGGTAGACATTACTGTGGACAACTGTGTTAAAATGTGATTAGATAAAAAGGGTCTGATCAAACCCAGCAAGGCCTGTCTGTGGAAATTCTCCTTCCCTCTCTGCACAGCATTCCTCCCTCTAGAGTATGGGGCAGGACTCCCTCTGGAATGAGGATTTCTTGACTCACAATCAGATTAGAGTCCTGCCGTGGGTAGGTTAAAGAAGGGCAGAACAAGGTCAAAGAGAGAGAGAGAGATTCTGTTTACTATAGCAAGGACCATGGGAGTTATGAGCTAGGAACTGTGGATGAAAACCTGTTATTTGTCTTATAAACATATATAGAGGCTGGGTGTGGTGGCTTGTACCTGTAATCCTAGCACTCTGGGAGGCCAAGGTGGATCACCTGAGCTCAGGAGTTTGAGACCAGCCTGAGCAAAGTGAGACTCCATACTACTAAACTGGAAAAACTAGCCAGGGGTTGTGGCAGACACCTGTAGTCTCAGCTACTTGGGAGGCTGAGGCAAGAAGATTGTTTGAACCTAAGAGTTTGAGGTTGCTGTGAACTATCACCCCACTGCACTCTACCCCAGGGCAACTGAGACTCTGTGTCAAACAAAAACAAAAAACATATATAGAGAGATGTATATTTTTTTTTGGTTTTTTTTTTTTTTGCAGTTTTTAGCCGGGGCTGGGTTTGAACCCGCCACCTCTGGCATATGAGGCCAGCGCCTTACTCCTCTGAGCCACAGGCACCGCCCCTATAGAGAGATGTATTTGTATATATCTCATAATATCACAAGCACTAAGACAAAATGTCCCTGGTCAGGGGAAGCTAAGCACGTTTGAAGTGCTCCTCCTTCCCATTAACACCTCCCTTCTCCTGCCTGCCAATCAGGATCTTCATGCGGCTTCCTGACTTCCCTCAGTCCTTTTCCCTAATGTCCTACTATGAACAATGCAGCACACATGCATATTTTGCATTTAGAGACATCCCTATCAAGATGCCAATATTTTCTTCTATTAAGTCCTACACTGTGCCATTGGGAAGCAACCTTAGATATCATCTTAGTAATTCTTCTGAGGTCTTTTAATTCTGTCCTTAATCACCATGGAAAAGTTGGGGTTTTGAAGAAAGTTCTCAGGGGAGAGCACATGTGCCTCAGGCTTCCCCACCCTCACCAAAATACCTTCTTTATTCTGTCTTAGCAAAGATCCCCTTCATGCCAAGGGTGAGGGGAAAGGAGAGAGAAACTACCACATCCTTTTACACATTTATTTCTTAAGACTCAGTCCTTTAACCTGATGCATTGATTCTACTCCTTTAAAAAGTTTTTAGGCAGGCTCTGCGCCTGTAGCTCAGCGGCTCGGGTGCTGGCCACATACTGGGGCTGGTGGGTTTGAATCCAGTCTGGGCCTGCCAACAACAACTACACCAAAAGAATAGCCTGGCATTGTGGTGGGTGCCTGTAGTCCCAGCTACTGGGAGGCTGAGGCAAGAGAATGGCTTAAGCCCAAGAGTCTGAGGTTGCTGTGATCTGTGACACCACAGCACTCTACCTAGGGAGATATAGTGAGACTCTGTCTTCAAAAAAAAAAAAGTTTTCAGGCAAACGAATCCTTGCACTCAGTTCAAAACCCTGTATCCTTGGCCATACCTGTGTTCTCAGCTTTATGAAGACACACACACCGGCCTTGTGATACTGTTTGGCTCCTTCTTTGCCCGATGTCTTCATATTTTGAATACACTATGGGAAAAGCAGCACCCAGGAACGTGGTCGTGCTATTGCTTCACTGCTTGCCGCTTCTTTCCATTTCAAATTTCTCCTTAGGAATCAAGGCTAAACATTTGTTTTCTCTCGAAATAGTGAAATTTAAAACAAAAATCAAATTTCAGTTTGGAAAGACAAGGGTTTTGCCAGCTTGTGTCTGTAACCACGAAGCTGCTGTATCAGCAAAAGCCCTTTGTTCACCACAGGAAGCAATCTGGTCACAACAACTTCCTTTCAATGGTTCAATAGAACTATTGTCTCCGAAGTTTATCAGATAGACCCACTACCAGAAATCCCCACGCAAAACAATATAAAAGATCTTTTTTGTAAGCACTAAACTATACTTCTCTCACACTGGCTACATTTGGTTTTCTTTGTATTTTCTCTATTTATTAAATGAGTTTGCACTGCTCATTAATTTTGGTCAAAGAAATGAAAGTGGAAAGTGTGTGCAAGTGATGCTTTGATTCACGGAATTAAAAACTACATTTGTGACTTGAAGCAACTGACAGAGAAGAAAGAGAGAAATGACTAGAAGATTCTGCGGCATCCTATCCTGCTGCCTTTCCAGTAGGAGCAGACAGCAGGCAGTAACTCTGATACAGACTGCAACGTCAGCCTCATCTGCAGCATCAGTGTGGTTTTGCTTTCTTTAAATCATAAATCATGCAGATGCTTTTTTTTTTTTAAATTTAAGTGCTCTTTATCCTTTTTGTTACCTCCCTTACTTCATATTAGAAAATTATTTTCTGCCTAGTGATTATACCAGTGAGACCAGAAGGACAATGCATGACCTCTTGGCTTAGGAATAATGACTTAATCTCTTGTGGGAAAATTCTTCTCAGATATTCTTTGAGGATGAAACCTTCTTTATTGGAATTCCTCAATCCCTCAATCCCCCCATTAGCAACACTAAATTGGGCAAAGAGACAAGTCATCTTTCCCTCATTATTTTTTTTCTATCTTAGTTTAAATGACATTTCTACTGACTGAAAGGATCCAGAAATACACCACTATGGAGACTTTTTTTTTTGTTTTTTTCTCTATAAACTTCCTCACTGCTAGTTGTGGTTTCTTAGGGGTTTTTTGTGTGTGTTTATTTGCTTTTTTTGTTTTAGTGGAATGACTTTTTTTTTTTTTGGGTGTTTTCTGTTCTCCTTCTTCACTTAGTGACTCACTCCATCTCTTCAGATCACATCTTGAAACATTCCCATCCCTGTTTTCTTTGGACTGACCTTGAGTCCCACACAGTCTAATTCCTTTTACACTCCCCACACTCCCCTTCATGTACTTGCCAAAGTTGCAAATGTGCTTAATTGTATCTTTTCTGCATTCAGAATTTAGTTCTTCCCTTTTTTGTGTTTAAAAGTTTCAAATTTTTCTTGAAATACATTACCTAGTCCATTTCCATTCTATTTTTTCTCTTAAGTTAGAAATTAAAGATGAACAGAATACAGGGCATTAGATTTTAGTACACAGAATTAAAGGATTTAGGCTTATGTTTTCCTTAGAGCCTTGAGAGTTTGGTGTCTGTTAAGTTTGGCATTGAGTCTAAGGTCTTGGATCACTCCAGTGCATGGGAAGTTTGATCCAGCAAGCTGGGAAGACTTTTAGACATTATATGTCATACAGAGAGCAAGAAAATCCCCAGAGGAAGTTGCAAGACATGGATCTAGAAATGGAGGAAGAAAAGAGCTGAGCAAGTAGTTTGATGAGGTCATGATTAGTTTTGAACTGATATAAAAGTTGCTTGTTTGGGCCAGGTACAGTGGCTCATGCCTATAATCCTAGCACTCTGGGAGGCTAAGGCCAGTGGATTGCTTGAGCTCAGGAGTTCAAGACTAGCCTGAACAGGAGCAAGATCCCATCTCTACTAAACATAGAGAAACTAGCCGGGCATTGTGGTGGGCACCTGTAGTCTCAGCTACTCGGGAGGTTGAGGCAAGAGGATCACTTGAGCCTAGGAACTCGAGGTTGCTGTGAGCTATGATGCCACGCAGCCTCTACTGAGGGTGACAGAGTGAGACTCTGTCTCAAAAAAAAAGAAAGAAAAAGTCTCTAGTTTGCTCTTTGTTATTCCTACAGCTTTATTCCTAACGTGCTCTTCTGTGTGCATCCACTTCCTCTGGGCTCCGTCTTGGTTCTCCCACCTGGACAGACTCAGCCCCTTGGACCACCCTGGCTTCGAGATTTCACTGATTGAAAGAGCTGTAACAAATCTGCTTGCACTGATCCTCTCCTCTAAGCTGGTCCGTGTCTTCTGCAGTTTTGATGACCAACTGCAGTGTCCTCCGGGCAGCAAGAGATAGGGAGCCCACTACCGTGATGGTATTTGGGTTTTTAGTTGGATCTGGGGCTGAGGTCAGGTCAAATCACTAGCTACAGTTTTCTTCTGTGACGGACAGTGTTATGTTGTAGTATCCCTTCTGACAGAGATAACATGAAAATGAGATAGAAAAGAGCAAAGTAATTCTGGTTTGTTACAGTCTCAGAAGCAAAATAGAGAGTGTCTTTAGTGTTCTGTTGAGTTTTCAGAAAGTTAAGACTTAGGCTGGCATAACTGGGATATTTTGTCTTGTCATACATATGTCCAAGAAATGCTAGGAGTTGGAACCTCGCTAGGGTGTGGTTGATAGGTCAGTGACCTCTGTGTGGTATCATCAGAGGTTTGTGTGTAGTTTTTTTTTATTTGTTTGAGTTTTTTAGAGATGAGATTTTTGCTGTGTTGCTTAGGCTGGAGTACAGGGGCTATTCACAGGCATGATCATATAGCATACTACAGTCTTGAACTCCTTGTCTCAAAGTCTTCCCTTCCCTCTGCCTTCCAAGTAGCTGGGACTGTAGGTATGTGCCACCATGCCCAGATAAGGACTTTAGTTATTCATTTTACTGATGTAGAAATTTTAGGTTCAGAGGGATTGAAGGACTTGTTGAGGGCCCCAGAGCTTGTCTCCAGGCCCAGTCTAGTGTTCTTCCCATTGCACCACACTGTCCTCCAAGCTTGTGCCTGCTGCTGTGGCTGGGCCAGGATGCCAGGAGACAAAGGCCCACAACATGTCTTTTTAAGGTTAATTTGGCTTCCTAATGTTATTTTTCTAGGCATTATGGATAGTATTTCTCTCTCTTCATATTCTGAATGCAAATAATTATAATGCATATTCAATACAAAGAATAGGAAATTTAGAAACACAGAAGAAAATAATAACATTTTATAATCAATTGTACTGAAAATAATTCCATTCACACAGACACCTGTGGTTCCAATCTATCGCCACAAAGTTCAGTCTCATTTTCTTCCTGGATCTTGTAACCTTAATGCATTTACTTATTTGATGAATTCCCTTCTATGCACCATGCATCTTTGTCACTACCACCTTTCTCACAATGGCCTCTTTGCCTCGCACGGGCTCTAACATCTCCTGCAGGGCTGCCCTTGCTGGACACCATCACGTGGACTCCCTCTTCATCCTACTCAGGCTCAGATGCTCTGAGCCTTACCACCCTCATGTCGGGAACCCTTCTCACTCTGCTTGGCCTTGAACATCCATAATAGGCCTTTCTCCTAGGAAAATGTTCATTGTACCTCACTTCAGGCCGCCATGGCTTTCCCTATCCTGCTGCAAATGTCTGTCCTACTTGTTTCTCCCTCATGGCCTTAGGACTTAATTGTTCTGGAAAAGAAAGAAAGCAGAAGAGGGGGAAAAAAAGAGCTACCTCTGGCTCTTTACGGTTCTAGTTTTTACTATTATCTCTGTAATCCATGGGAATAAGATAATGATTTAAAACTGGGTGTGGTGGCTCATGCCTGTATTCCTAGCACTTTGGGATGCTGAGGTGGGTGGATTGCTTGAGGTCAGGTGTGCCATGATGCCAATGATGCCATGGCACTCTACCCAGGGTGAAAGGATGAGAGTCCATCTCAAAAGTGTATGTATATATATGGTTTAATGATAATTTTACTTAAATCAACCTTTGCTAAATCTTTCTACATACAAATAGGTTACATTGTTTGCATTTGTGGATGAAAATATACAATGCCTTACTTTTGAAAATAGTGGTGGGAAGAAAGCCCTAGCTGTAAGAAAGCTCATTTGTTTGAGGATTCATATATAAATAAAGGAAGAAAAAGTCAAATTTTAATATGTCTGAATTTTTCTTCTAAGAAGAAAGTATATACCATCCAGCTTAGGACAATTTTAAAATTGAATAGTGAAAGCTATCACTAAAACATGAATCCTCAGGATGGGAAAATCTGAGTTCTGTGACTGCAGTACGAGTTGCACATGAAAGATTGTTCTCTAACACACATCTGTTTCCTTCTAGAAAAATAAACAAAAAAGCCCTTTCTTTCCCTTGGCTTCACTTCTTTGAATTATGTCAAGTAAAATTAAACATCGAAAACCAAAAACTGTCCAAAGAAAGCATGGGTTTATATGAGCATATTTACTATTGCAACTATCAGAAGTTTGTGTGCTGAGTGTTCAAGAGGTTTTCTAGTATCAACTATATCTTTCTATGTATTGTTAAACTATTAAATAGAAATTGTTATTGCCTCAGTCTTACCTTGAGCCAGACTATCACATCCATTTTCCTACATCAATTCTCAGTTGACTAGAAAACCTCGCAATGGTTGATCTCTGGGAACATAAGGAAATAAAATGTCCCTATTGCATCATCTTTATTCTATTACTAGAGACCCACTGTGGACTTCTTCTGGGATACATATCAGGATTCTCTTGGGTCTATTCTGTTCCCTAAGAGCACAATGGCCACAAAGTGGGTAGAAATCTTCTGGGATTATGTTTACCAGATCTGACAAAATGTTTTGAAGTATCTTGTACTATATCATAATAGACAGGCAAAACATTTCAAAACTGTAGTCCTGGGAATTTGGTAGATCAAATTCGTTTAGCTCTTCTTGTTATGCATCCCCCCCCAACCCGCCCCGAGGATTGCTTTACTTCCAAAGTAAATTAAAGAGCATGTGGAAAGATAGATATCTCATAACATAATGCATACATTCATTTAAATGTATTCTTGTATTAAGTATATTGTTGATAGAAAGAAACCTGTTTAACTTAGGCTGTGTATTCTTGTGATATTTGGGTTGTCTACTTTTTGTAAAGTGAAAAGGAAAGATTTTATTATAGATATTATAGATTAAAAAAAGAGAGAACATCAAGGCCTCCAGCACAGTAGAGGGAGTCCCAAGTGGGTTACCCAAGGGTTGTTCATTTTGCATGAACTGTTAAATCTGTTCAGGAAGTAATTAGATCATTTTCTAGTAAATTTTGGAATTGTATAAACCTTTTCTGAAATTTGCTGGCTTTGGCAGCAGAATCTCAAGGGATAATTTCTCAGAAACAAATTTCAAAGGGCTGTTTCTTTTTTGTTAAGAATAAAATTCACAATGGGAGAAAGGACCTAAAAGAAAAATTATAAAAGGATAGAAAAAGTATTAAGCCATATATACACATGGACGTGAGTCTGTGGTATTGATTCTATAAGTCTCAGAGTAGGAAAGTGGCCTCTTCTACTTCCTACCTGATCAGGCTCAACTATTTAATCATTGCTCTCTAAAGATGCCTGGAGAAGCTAGGAACAGATTTATTTATTTATTATTTTTTTTTGAGACAGAGTCTCACTTTGTTACCCTCAGTAGAATACCATGGCATCACAGCTCACAGCAACCTCCAGCTCTTGGGCTTAGGAGATTCTCTTGCCTCAGCCTCCCAAGTAGCTGGGACTACAGGCGCCTGCCACAATGCCCGGCTATTTTTTGTTGCAGTTTGGCTGGGGTCAGGTTCAAACCTGCCACCCTTGGTATATAGGGCCAGTGCCCTACCCACTGAGTCACAGGCACTGCCCTGAACAGATCTTTTGAAAATAAGCTTTTAGTTTTGAATAATTTTAGACTTACAGAAAGGTTACATAGTACAGAATTTTCATGTACTCCTCACTACATTTCCCTTAATGATAACATCTTAAAATACCATTGAGCATTCTTCAAAATTGAGAAACCAACACTGGTACATCACTATCAATTAAACTACAGAGTTATTCATATTTTACTATTTTTTCCACTGAATACCACATTGTATTAGTTATTACATTTCTTGGTCTCCTCTGGTCTATGACTGTTTCTCAGCCATTCTTCTTTTTCATGATATAGTTTTGTACTGTACTAATCAGATATTTTGTAGAAAATCCCTTAATTTTGGTGCATCTGATTTTTTTTTTTTTTGCAGTTTTTGGCCTGGGCTGGGTTTGAATCTGCCACCTCCGGCATATGGGGCCAGTGCCCTACTCCTTTGAGCCACAGGTACCTCCCCATCTGATATTTTTCTGATGATTAAATTGAAGTTAGAAATTTTGGGAGAGAAGTACCTTTCTAATCACATCATGTCTGGGGTACATACACTACACACCTAATCCTAATTCTAGGGATGTTAACCTTATAAGCTCTTGTCAGGTTTCCCCATTGTAAAACTTAACTATTTTTCTATTTTCAAACTCTCTACTTTGGAAGGCGGGCACTAACCCTAGCTCCTATTCAAAGGGGAGGAGGCTTGTGGGGAATTAATCTTCATCTTCTAGGAGAAAAAATATTTACACATATATTTTTTAATTCATCTGTAAGAAAGATTTGTCTATTTTCCGTTTTTTTTCATTCATTTATTCACTTATTCATTAATATTAGTGTAAACTCATGGGTATTTATTTTATACTTCGGGTTATAATCCAGGGCTAAATTATTTATTTTGTTGCTCAGATTGTTCTAGCTTTGGCCACTGGTAGCTCTTTCATGTTGGCTTCTATGTGCCTCTGACGTGTTTCCATCCTCTTGTGTTTTGAGCTTTCTGGCACTATAAGGTGCTCTGGGTTCATTTTGTCTTTGCCCCTGCCAAAGAGTTAGCACTTCTCTAAGATGTTCTAGTTTCTTTCATTGGAGAATGGTATTTTGGTGAATTTTTATAATGGATGAAAACCTAAGTAGACTTGGGCAGGTAGAGCTCAGACAATTTCTATAATAGTGATTGACAACATGGTCAAAAGTTTAAGAATTTTACAGGAAGCCACCCCACTGAGAAATTTTATAAAACTTTTATCAAAGGCATTTATTTTATCTTATTTTTCTTTACAATACATCATGACATTCAATATCAAAGCCATTTAAGTGAATTCTAGAATTAAAGAACAGTACTCAGATGATACCACCTTAGAAATTTTCACAAGAATGAGCAGGATTTATCAAACCAACATCATATTAAATCTTTATGATTCAAACCTAAGAGATGCTGAAATGAAATTCAATGGACTCCAAGAACAGCTTGCATTAAATTTGTTGGAACTTAGGTAAGCAGGAGAAAAATATAAAAATAATAAATAGATTCATACTTAAGGAAGTTCTGTGGCTAATTTTTTTTCTTTTTGAGACAGAGTTTCACTTTGTCACCCTGGGGTTGAGTGCTGTCATAACTCAGAACAGCCTCACACTCTTGGGGCCAAGTGATCCTTTTGCCTTAGCCTTCCAAGTAGTTGGGACTGCAGGTGCCCACCACAACGCCTTGCTAGTTTTTTTCAAATTTTTAGTAGAGACAGAGATATTGTTCCTGCTCAGGCTGGTTTCCAACTCCTGAGCTTCAAGCAATCCACCTGCCTTGGCTTCCTAGTGTCCCAGAATGCTAGTATTACAGATGTGAGCTGCCACCACACTGGGCCAATTCTGTGGTTAATTTTAAAACTAAGGTTTGGTTTTTTTTTCTGAATTAGTATTATGTTATAATTCCTGAAAATGGCTGTGTGGCATTCTAGTTGTATTTCCAAAAAATGTGGCATGCATAGTCAAAGGCACTATAGAGAGAGTAAAGACATAGGAGACAGTGCCTTTGCCTTCTGGGGAGGTAGATGATATAAGGAAACATCAGGTGGTGGAGAAGACAAGTACTAATGAAAAGCCTTGGGAGCTGTATGATAAACAAACTTAGTAACCACTAAGGCAGCAGGACTCCTATGGAGGCACTAAAAGGCTGCTGGGTGGTTCTATCTCTGTGAGATGGGTAGGGAATGGGGTTATTGGGGGAAATGGGTTCTTCTCTCTCTTTCTTGTGGAAGGAACATGCTTACAAGTCAGGGAGCAAAGGACATTGAGTCCATGGGGTATGAAGGCCATGGAGGTGGGAAAATCAAACAGTAGGAATGTGGGAAGCAATACTTCAGTGAAATATATTTGTTCAGTAACTCTTGGCTCTGAACCACTTATATACTTGATTTTAAAGTAAAATAGAGTCAGGGAACTTTGTGGCCTAAAATGAACTAGAGAAAAAATAAACATATTATATATGCAGAGCAAATACTCAGTATTATGAAATCACCGTAGAGGAGATATTTAGCCAGCTAGTTAGGAATCTCAAAAGAATGAGTAATGTGGAGATCTCCATTTTGGTTTTCTACCAAACCCTCAGTGTTGTACTTTTTTGAATGATTCACTTAAAACATTTTAATATACATGACAAAATTTACCATTTTGACACATTAACTACCATGTGACTTATATTTAATTTATGCTAGTTTTGAGCCTGGGGCCTTGTGAAGCATATATAACTCAAACGTCTCTTGACTTATCTTTACCTAATAAACCACCATGGTCCCAAGAAAATTAGTTTTTTTATAGTGTGGCAGACAATGTGTTAATAATTTTTAAGTGTACAGTTTATTGGTATTAGGTACATTCATGTTGTTGTGTAATTTTCACTACTATTTATCTCCAAACCTTTTGTTTCATCCTATACTGAAACTCTGTACCCATTAAAAAATAACTCCTCACTTTCTCTTCCCCCAGCTCTTGGTAACCACTGTCCTGATTTCCATCTATGTATGTGACTACTTTAGGTACCTTCTATAAGTGAAACCTGAATTATACCTTATCTTTGCTTTTGTGTCTGACTTAATTCACTTAGCATGATGTCATCAAGCCTTATCCATATCATGGCACTCTACTTATATTCCTAAAGTCAAACTGTGCTGATTTCTTGCATCTATTCCTGAGGAAACTTCATAGGCTGAGGTAAATAGCATAATACACAAAACACATATTGGAGGGAAGAGTGTCTAGAGTCAATAATAGTGGAAGATAGCCAAAACAAGGGCCCTGACCCCTTAGCTATTAGAAGTAGAGTTGGAGATTGAGAAGTTGGTATAGCACCAGAGATGTAGGCAATGAGGAACCAAGCCACAAGGCTGAGGCAATGGTGCGAGGCTGGGATCCTGGCCTGGGGAAGCGTTGTCAGATGGGAAAGACCTGGTAAACTTTTGAGCCCCATATGAATAATACATATGGAGGTTATTATTATTATTTTTTATTTTGAGACAGAGTCTCACTATGTTACCCTCGGTAGAGTGCTGTGGCATCATAGCTCACAGCAACCTCCAACTCTTGGGCTTAAGTGATTCTCTTGCTTCAGCCTCCCTAGTAGCTGGGACTACAGGCACCCCACAATGCCCAGCTATTTTTTTGTTGTGGTGGTCATCGTTGTTCTTAATAGGCCAGGGCCAGGTTCAAACCTGCCAGCCCCAGTGTATGTGGCTGGCTCTGTAACCACTGCGCTACAGGTGCTGAGCCATATGGAGGTTATTATATGTTCAGAAAAGTAGAAGGGAAGACTCCAGTGAGTGATTCAGATACTGAGGAGGGAGAGGCCACTTGACTCACATGCCAAGGAGGGAAAGGATCAAGAGGCTGTTCAATCCAGGGAAGTTTTCAAGGACAAAGTGATATATAAATGGGTGGCATTTGGTCAGGAAGAGGAAACTGAAGTAATGATTTACTGAGAAGAGGTGCCTATAGGAGAAACAGGTGGAAACTGTGACATGGTTTTTG
>CAUYQV010041513.1:0-12301 GCA_963574575.1 Galagoides demidoff
ATGGCATCACAGCTCATAGCAACCTCCAACTCCTGGGCTCAAGCGAGTCTCCTGCCTCAGCCTCCCAAGTAGCTGGGACCACAGGCACCCGCCACAACGCCTGGCCATTTTTTGGTTGCAGCCATCATTGTTGTTTGGCGGACCTGGGCTGGGGATTCGAACCCGCCATCTTAGGTGTGGGTGGCTGGCGCCTTAGCCGATTGAGCCACAGGCGCCGAGCCAGTAATTAAAAACTTAATAAGCAAAACATCTATGACATGCTGTTTGCAAATTTCATGTGGTTCATGAATATTTTCATTGTTTCAATTTTTAAATATTTAGGCAGATAGCCTCTTTGAAGGTTTTTTTTTTTTTTTTTTGAGACAGAGCCTCAAGCTATCCCCCTGGGTAGAGTGCCATGACATCACAGCTCATAGCAACCTCCAACTCCTGGGCTCAAGCGAGTCTCCTGCCTCAGCCTCCCAAGTAGCTGGGACCACAAGCACCCACCACAATGCCCGGCTATTTTTTTTTTTTTATTTGCAGCCGTCATTGCTGTTTGGCAGGCCTGGGTTGGATTCGAACCCACCACCTTAGGTGTATGTGGCTGGCACCTTAGCCAATTGAGCCACAGGCACCGAGCCTGAAGGATTTTAATGTATTTTTTCTTTTGAATTTTTTTTTAACTTTTTTTTTTTTTAATTTTTTTGGCTCAGTGCCTGTGGCTCAAGTGGCTAAGGCACCAGCCACATACACCTAAGGTGGCGGGTTCGAATCTAGCCCAGGCCCACCAAAACAACAGTGACGGCTCCAACCAAAAAATAGTTGGGCATTGTGACGGGCACCTGTGGTCCCAGCTACTTGGGAGGCTGAGGCAGGAGACTCACTTGAGCCCGGGAGTTGGAGGTTGCTGTGAGCTGTGATATCACAGCACTCTACCCAGGGGGATAACTTGAGGCTCTGTCTCGAAAAAAAATTTTTTTTTTATTTTTAATTTTATTTATTTATTTATTTATTGCAGTTTTTGGTTGGGGCTGGGTTTGAACCTGCCACCTCCAGCATGTGGGACCTGTGCCTACCTTTTTGAGCCACAGGCGCTGCCTCTTTTCAACTGTTTTTGTGCTCTACTTTTTTCTTAATTTGAGACAGAGTTTTACTCTGTTATGCAGGCTAGAGTGCCATGGCGTCAGCCTAGCTCACAGCAACCTCAAACTCTGGGCTTAAGCAATCCTTCTGCTTCAGTCTTCTGAGTAGCTGGGACTAAAGGTGCCTACTACAATGCCTGGCTAATTTTCCCTATTTTTGATAGAGACACGGTTTTGCTCTTGCTCATGCTCAGGCTCGTCTCAAACACATGAGCTCAAATGATGCTCTGACTGACCTTCCAGAGAATTAGGATTACAGGAGTGAGCCACTGTACCCGGCTTGTATTTTCTTTTTTCATTATAATCTCAACTGTATTCATTGTTTTCTGAAGGATTAAAACAATAATTGTTTTCTGGCTTGGTGCCTGTAGCTCAAGCAACTAAGGCGCCAGCCACATACATCAGAGCTGGTGGGTTAGAATCCAGCCTGGGCCTGCCAAACAACAGTGACAACTACAACCAAAAAATAGCTGAGCATTGTGGTGGGCGCCTGTAGTCCCAGCTATCTGGGAGGCTGAGGCAGGAGAATCACTTAAGCCTGGGAGTTGGAGGTTGCTTTGAGGTGTAATGCCACGGCACTCTACGCAGGGTGACAGCTTAAGGTGCTGCCTTAAAATAATAATAATAATAATAATAATAATAATTGTTTTCAAAGTGTATAAAATATTAACTGAAGTAAATGCAAAAAACCTTACATTTACGTTTATATTATTTTTTTTTTTTTGAGACAGAGCCTCAAGCTGTCCCCCTGGGTAGAGTGCTATGGCATCACAGCTCACAGCAACCTCCAACTCCTGGGCTCAAGTGAGTCTCCTGCCTCCACCTCCCAAGTAGCTGGGACCACAGGCGCCCGCCACAACGCCCAGCCATTTTTTGGTTGCAGCCGTCATTGTTGTTTGGCGGGCCTACGCTGGATTCGAACCCGCCACCTTGGGTGTACATGGCTGGCGCCTTAGCCACTTGAGCCACAGGCACAAAGCCTATGTTTATATTATTTTACCAAAAATTAAAAAATAAAATGGGCTGGGTGAAGTAGCTGAAGCTTGTAGTCCTAGCACTCTGGGAAACTGAGCTGGGTGGATCACCTGAGCTCAGGGGTTTGAGACTAGCCTGAGAAAGATTAATACCCCATCTGTACTAAAAATAGAAAAAAACAGCTGGGAGTGGTGGCCCACACCTGTAATCCTAGCACTCTGGGAGACCAAAGCAGGTGGATTGCCTGAGCTCATGAGTTCAAGACAACCTAAGCCAAAGCCAGACCTCGTCTCTAAAAATAGCCAGAAATTGTGGTGGGCGCCTGTAGTCCCAGTTATTTGGGAAGCTGAGGCAAGAGAATCGCTTGGGCCCAAGAGTATGAGGTTGCTTTGAGCTGTGACATCACAGCACTCTACTGAGAGTGACAAAGACTCTGTTCCCCTCCTCCCAGAAAAAAGAAAAAAAAAAACTAGCCAGGCATTGTGGCACAGACATCTGTAGTCCCAGTTCCTTAGGATGCTGAGGCAAGAAGATTGCTCATGCCCAAGAGTCTGAGGTTGCTGTGAGCTATGACACTACAGCACTCTACCCAGAGTAACAGAGTTAGACTCTGTCTAAAAAAAAAAAAAAAAATTGAAATTATTTTCAGATATTTCAAAAAGCTATTTTTCCTCTAAACTTTATAATTATCTATTATAATTGAAAAACTGTATATGAGCCATAATTAATAATAACATCTTAAAATTAAAATTATATAGATAAATGAAAGTTTTAAATTTAATTTTTAGAAAATGCAATGAAGTCTTATCAAATATTTTCATGCAAAGTAAACCAGCTGCTAAGAAAATGACATGAAGGTTATGTTACCCAGTTTGATGGAAGTGTTTCAGATTGTGTGTGAAAACACCACACTGTACCCCAGAAGTGCATTAATGTACATAGTTACCATTCAATTAAAAAAAAAATAAATTAAACTAGCTGCAAATCTAGTGTTCCTTGTCCATTTGGGTACTAATGCAAAGACTCAATATCGGCTCTGTGCCTGTGGCTCAAGCGGCTAAGGCGCCAACCACATACACCTGAGCTGGCGGGTTCGAATCCAGCCCAGGCCCGCCAAACAACAGTGATGACTGCAACCAAAAAATAGCTGGGTGGTGTGGCAGGCGCTTGTAGTCCCAGTTACTTGGGAGGCAGAGGCAAGAGAATTGCTTGAGCCCAGGAGTTGTAGGTTGCTGTGAGCTGTGATGCCACAGCACTCTACCCAGGGATTGAGGCTCTGTCTCAAAAAAAAAAAAAGAATAATATAAGGGCTGGGTGAGATGGCTCATCCCTGTAATCCTAGCATTCTGGGAGGTCAAGGTGAGTGGATTGCTTGAGTTCATGAGTTTGAGACCAACTTGAGAAAGATTGAGACCACCATTTCTACTAAAAAAATTCAAAAACTAAGGCAAGAGGATCACTTGAACCCAAGAGTTTGAGGTTGCTGTGAGTTACGACATCACAGCACTCTATCCAAGAAACAGCTTGAGACTGTCTCAAAAAAAAAAAAGAATAATATAAAAATGTTCAGTGTTGGCTCGGCGCCTGTGGCTCAATCAGCTAAGGCGCCAGCCATGTACATCTAAGGTGGCGGGTTCCAATCCCCAGCCCGGGCCCACTAAACAACAATGATGGCTGCAACCAAAAAAAAAAAAAATGGCCGGGCGTTGTGGTGGGCGCCTGTGGTCCCAGCAACTTGGGAGGCGGAGACAGGAGACTCGCTTGAGCCCAGGAGTTGGAGGTTGCTATGAGCTGTGATGCCATGGCACTCTAGCCAGGGAGATAGTTTGAGGCTCCGTCTCAAAAAAAAAAAGAATTCTTTTATTCTCTTCTCATATTTGATCATTAGTTAGACTGGATGTGGGATTCAATTTGAAGATCCTTTCCTCTCAAATTTTAATAGCAGTGCACTTGTATTTTGTTGTCTCGAATGTTGATGAGAAATCTGATGCCATAATATTTTAAATCAAATCTTTGTGACTTCTATTTTTAAAATACCAACATTATTACTAATACAACAAAATCTCACAGTGTGTAATTTAACACTTCTTAACTTATTTATTATATAGTGTAGTGAAAGGCCTTTTTCTGTGGGAATATCCATTTTTCTTTGTGCTGGATAATTTTTGTTTATTCCTTTTCCAGTTTTCTCTAGTATCTCCTTCTAGAGCTTATATTAAAAAGATGGTTATTATTCATATTAATTTATTTTCTTGTTTTATTGTTGGGGATTCATGGAGGGTACAAAGAACCAGGTTACGCTGATTGCATTTGTTAGGTAAAGTCCCTCTTACAATTGTGTCCCACCCCCACGTATTTATTTCTTTATGAAAGAATATTTATAGAGCTTTGTTCTTCCCCTTTGAAGATGTTTATTTTAAAAATGAGGTCTCACTAATTCACTCCTGGAATGGAATGGTCCTTCTTGCTTAGATCTTCTGAGTCCTAGCTAGGACTCCAGGCTTAAGCTACCTATGACTTGAAGACTTTTTATTATTTAATATCTACATTAATTTATTTTTAAAACATGACATCAGGCCGGGCACGGTGCTCACACCTACCTCAATCCTAGCACTCTGGGAGGCCAAGGAAGGTGGACGATTTGAGCTCTTGGGTTCAAGACTAGCCTGAGCAAAAAGCAATACCCCCATCTCTATTAAAAATGAGGAACTGAGGTAAGAGGATTGCTTGTGCCCAAGAATTGGAGGTTGCTGTGAGCTATGACACCACAGCACTGTGCCCAGGGTGACAACTTGAGACTCTGTCTCAAAATAAATAAATAAATAAAACATAACATCAGTACAGCTATTTAAAATACATGAAAAGTAAATATAATATTGCAATTACTGTATTTATTTGGTATTACTTATTTAAAATCCAATATTTTCAATATTATTTGAGCAAATATAGACTAAAACTAAAAAATAATATGTAAAAGCTTAATTTCTCTTTGACTTTCCCAATTCCTATTGTCCAGCTGTACAAAAGTTCTGTGAATTTCTTCCTCTCACTGCGCGTTCTTTCACCCGTCCACTTTCCCACATGCTGGATGCTGTACGTGAAACATCTTGCTTATCCTCTTTGCTTAAGACAGTCTTACTCTTTTTTCTTAGATCTAGGTGACTTTTTCTGAACTCCCTGCCTGAAAATTGAGTTAGATGTGTTTCTGTGTGGCTTTGCTGCGTTTATTACCCACTGTCAATAGATTCCAAGCTGTATGAAGTCAAAGATGAAGAGGGCCTTGTTTGTTCTCTTCTCCCCAGTGCTGGGGAATTCAATAAATTTTTTTGTGGAATTAATGATTGAATTGGTCTGAGGGACCTATTCATTTGGAATATTGTCAGTGTCTGATGCTACTACTTGTTCACAGACGTACATGCCCCCTTTAATTCCTTTAGACACAGAACATCCAAGTTTTAACTAAGTGCACATATGCCTGGCTGAAGCCTGTCTTTTCTACTTTCCTTTGTAGCTAAGGGTGGCCATACAATTGAATTCTGGCTAAAGGCATGTAAGCAAAAGGGCTGTGCTCAAATCTCTTAAGGAATAAGTATGCACCCATGTACCCTCTTGCTCCTGTCTCTCTTTCCACTGACTGACATGGACCTCTTAGATTATAAGCTAGAAGCTAGTTTGAGGATAGAGTGTTAATGCAACAGCATAAACCATCATTTCTGGAAGACACAGAAATGCACTTAAACTTTATTTTGTGCAAACTATTATCTTTTGTGTGTCTCTTGTTGTGCCACACGGATTATTCTATATATTTCAGTTTTCTAGTCAGCAAGTTGATAAACATGCTAGACATCTGTTGTCCACTGGCAGCCAGGTCCAGAGGAGTGGACAGAATGTACTTCCCACCCCCTATGAATCCCTTCCTCTGTGAAATCCTTCATTTAGACGACTGGTTCAAATAGATCTCTGCTGAGATTTCTGGGTAACTACTCTTCTCCAGTTTTCATAAATAAACCTCTCATTTTGCTTTTAAACTTTGTATTTTTTTTTATTTTTTATGCTGTCTTTTCTTCTATTATTTCTGCCATAGGACGTGGAAGTATTTGAAACATCTTAGGTTTTAAAAGCTTATTCCATAAACCTGAACTCTGAGGAGTTTGTAGGAAACCAATAGGCGTATTGTTATCATCAGTTAGGACTTGCAAATGTGCTGGAAAGTAAATAAGATAGAATAATTAATATACGTAGTCCTCAAAGAATTAATATTTTTAACAGTTATGATACACGTGTGTATGTGGATACTTTAGTGGATCAGTGTTGATATTTGTGATATTTGCATGAAGAATATTTCAAAGGGCCTTCGAATTCGGCCTGCCCAAAAGGACTTTGTTATTGTCTTTCTGGCTCTTCCAGTTTTTTCATTCTCATGAAGAGTTCCGCAAGTCATCTAATTATACCTGTCAGAGACCTGACCTCAACCTACCATTCCTCATTCATTCCCATCTGTACTATTTCTTACATATTTCTCTAATACATCCACTTACTTTCCTCTTACATCTAGCAAATGAGTCTAAGATACTATTCTCTCTCTCTCTCTCTCTCTCTCTCTCTGTGAAATGTTTCCACTGGTCTTTTAGTATTCCCGCTTGCCCCCTTTTAATCTCTTCCCTTCACTAGAGCGAGACATATCCTTTTGAAATGCATATCTGGGGATGTAAAATTCGTACTGAAAATAATCATTAATGGATTTCCATTGCCCTTGGGATAAGAACCAAGACCTTGAGTAAGGCCTGAAAGGTCTTGGGTGGCCTGGCTTTGACCTGCATCTCTAGCCTCATTTAGCAACATAATTCCACGCCATGCCATTATTTCAGGTCTTTTACCATCTTCAAATCAGTCGAAGGGCCTTTGCACATGTTCTTTTGTAGAAAAAAGTCTTTTTTTTTTTGAGACAGAGCCTCAAGCTAACCCCCTGGGTAGAGTGCCATGACATCACAGCTCATAGCAACCTCCAACTCCTGGGCTCAAGCGAGTCTCCTGCCTCGCCTCCCAAGTAGCTGGGACCACAGGTGCCTGCCACAATGCCGGCCATTTTTTTTTGGTTGCAGCCATCATTGTTGTTTGGCGGGCCCGGGCTGGGGATTTGAACCCGCCACCTTAGATGTATGTGGCTGGCGCCTTAGCCAATTGAGCCACAGGCTCCGAGCCAGAAAACAGTCTTTAAACACACCCTCCAGCTACTCTTTCAAGCTTAGATGTGCTTTCACTAATTTGTAAGACAAGTTCAACTTCCATTCCTTTAGGACACTCACGCAATCTCTTATTACATGTTTAAACTCTTTTTATTATATATCACAATCATAATTTTTGTATGATTTTGTAACATCACCTAATTAATGTCTGACTCCTCAGTGAGTCTGGTAAGATCCATAAAGGAGGGAATGTCGCCTATTTTTTGCTCATTATTTTATTCCTTGCATTTCCTATAATTCCGGACGCTTAGTAAGAATAAATGAATGTTTTTTCTTACCTCCCTCCCTCCCTCTTTTTTTCTCTTTCTTTCTTTCATTCTTCCTTTTACTGGGGGACATGGCCATTAATCACAAATAACTTGTTTTTATCTCTTTAATCAAGAAAACCAGCCAGACAAGATCAATAAAGTAATTATTTCAAAAACTCTTTGAATTTTCAGTTAATAAAATGATTATAATTATGGTGGGTATTTTAGTAGGAATGTTTAATTTTGCCATACATTTATTTGGAATTTATAGTCCAAAACACATCCTAGGTTTATAATAAAGGAAACTAATGATATTATGGACTTTACTTGATAGCACTTAAAAAATACTAAAGATATTCCAGATTCTTGCTTAAGGACCATAAAAGCAAGGAATGATTCTTTTCTTGCTCCCCATTTGGTAAAATCACTTACTTCCTACTTTATAATGAGATTTTGTGTCAGTTTCTTTTACAAAATGATTTATGTAATTCATGATTTAATAAACAATTTGTTTGTAGATACGGGTACAGGTATACTTTAGCTTTCCACTTGAGAACTATAGGCAGCTCAATTTTTTGTGCTTCCTTGTGGGATCCCGTTCCATAATTGAGGAGGTAAATCTTTTATACCTTGACCCACATTTTTATTTGTGAATATTTTATTCTTTCATCTGTATAAACCTGACTCACCTTCAACTGGATAACAGCTTTCTGAATCAGACTGTGGATTGTGCTACATTCCCAGAAGGCAAATTTGTGAGTTTTAGATGAATGTCATGTATTTTTGTTTAATTATCTCAAAATGTATAATACAGCGGGGGTGAATGACAGCTGCATGAGGATGTATATATTCCAGCTCCTCTTGCTGGTTTTTGGCAGAGCCTGCCGTAGAGTTTCCAGTCTCTTTGTTTACCATGTGCAAAGGACTGGATCAACTTTCAAACACTTTATTATGGTTTAATGGGGGAATCATTAGTAGATGAGTTTAACAGACCCAAATGCTAGACATTCACTGGTTTATTTTTCAAGATTAAAATAATGTCTGTTTCTAACCTTCAGTAGTTTAAAGCACATTTGCATACAGCTGTATCCAGTTAAGTGCCTTTCAGACTTCTTGTTACATTAAGAATGTACAAGCATTAAGAGTGCTTGTAATACAATTGACTTTAGGCTGAATTTTACATTAATGGCCCCCTTTGTTATTTAGCTGGCATTAAAGGTTTAAGTACAAGAAAATCCATGTAGAAAGCGTATCATTTTTATTTTAATTTAAACTCCCAAGAAATTTGGTGGCTAACAACATCCGTTATGCCATTGGAAATAATTTCTTTTTCCTAAAGCCCTTTGTAGCAAATGTTAGCAGACTCCTGAAATACACAGTTACCTCAGGATTGCTGGGCAAATGGGTAAAGACTACAGAAGTATGAATTATAACCACAATGTCCAGGGTAACAGAAAGCTGATGGGGTTCGGGCCTCTCTGAGGATGTGGTTAAGAAAAGGGCCGTTAACACTGGCAAACAAAAACAGGCTGCAAGTAGGATGATGACGAGTACAGCCTGGGATGTACAGCAAATGGGACTTGGTGGCCTCTGGGAGGACAGCAAGTGCTTGCAATCAGTCTCTGAAGGAAATCCTCTTGGTAACCTTTCTTTAACAAATGACTTCAATAGCTGGGCATTGTGGCAGGCATCTGTGGTCCCAGCTACTCGGGAGGCTGAGGCAAGAGAATTGCCTAAGCCCAAGAGCTAGAGGTTGCTGTGAGCTGTGATGCCACAACACTCTACTGAGGGCAACAAAGTGAGACTCTGCCTCTAAAAAATAATAATAAAAAAATGGCTTCAAATTATGCTATTGTTCTGATGTTTTCTTGCTTAATACTTGATAAGAATTATTCAATGTCTGATAAAATCTCTATTTCTCCTGAAATTGTGGATTACAACAGCTCTAAAATATACGAGTCTCTTTTTGATTCTATTCATCAAATATAGGGGTATTATTATCTTCATGGCACCAGACCAGGACACTTCTTTTCTCAGTATATGAGAAACGCCATGAATATGATTGATGGCCTGGCCTCATGGAGTGTTCCTGTAGTCTCTGTTTTGAATATTAAGTCTCATTAAAAATTAGTTCAGAGAAGAATGTAAGGTTAAGGAGATTGCATTGATATTTATGATTATTTCTGGAAATATATACCTTTGTTTTCAAAACCCCTTCTCTTTTTATTTGCTTCTTTGTCTTAGAAGTAAAGTGCTAAGAAAAATGTGGTTAAATGAGGGATCTGGATAGTTGTGTTCCAAATTATTGAGTGTTTCTCATGAACTCATCCTCTCCTTAGCTCTGGTTGTTCTTTTAAAAAGTGCTACTTGAAACTAATCTACCTGATATCATTTAAGAAGTCATTTTTCAAGGAAAGATGAAGAAGACAGATGGGATGAGACCAAGATTTGGAATTAGAGTTGGCTGGGATGGGTGTATTACTGAACTAGTCTGAACTATAAGTTCACAAAGAGGTGGAATGAGTATCTGGAGAGTTTTGTTTGTTTGTCCTATTGAAGAAAACATTTGGTAAGACAAACAAATGTAGCAAGAATCTCCTAATAGGTGAGTGGAGCATAGCAACTTGGTAGATGGCCGTGCCCAGAGATCCTGGTGCTAGAAGTGTGAGATGATGACACAGATTTCTTGGAAAATGTTCCAGAGAGGCTGGCCAACAAGATGTAACTTCAAATAGAAAGGCAACAATTCACTCACTGCCATGTTGAGACAGAATATCATGGCTGACTATGACAGAAAAAGGAAAAGCCAGAATCTGGGGTTGCAGGTTTACAAAGCTGTGGGTGACGAGCAGAGCAGAAAGTGCACGTGAGTGAATTTGCCATGAGAACGGTGACTGGGTAGAGAGCTCAGACCTTGTCTACCTGAGGAAGCGGTATCTATTGTACAGACCCAGTATGGCCAGATCTTACAGTTTAAAGAAAATCATTAATATGTACTAAAACCCCAGAGAATCAGTAAGAGTGAAATGGGCCAAGTCTATAAGTCTTCTATATTTATACTATAATCTTAGCATGGAAGGTGGTGCTTGCTTAATTTTCCTCGTCTGTCACTGTGCTACTCCTTCATCGTTTTACGCTAGCTGCACTGAGCTTTTGGTTGTTGTTGTTATTGTTAAGAGAGGGGGGTCTCTCTTGGCTTGGTGCCTGTAGCTCAGTGGCTAGGGTGTCAGCCACAAACACTGGGGCTGGCAGGTTCCAGTGACAACTACAACAAAAAACACAGCCAGGTGTTGTGGTGGCACCTGTAGCCCAGCTACTTGGGAGGCTGAGGCAAGAGAATTACTTAAGCCCAATAGTTGGAGGTTGTTGTGAGCTGTGACTCCATGGAACTCTACCGAGGGTGACATAGTGAGACTCTGTCTCAAAAAAAAAAAGGGGGGTTCTCACTAGGTTATCAGGCTGGCCTCTAACGCCTGAGCTCAAATGACCCTTCTTAGCCTCCCAAGAAATTGGCACTTCAGGTGAACACCACTGTGCCTGGCTGCATTGGCCTTTTAAAGTTCTTCAAATGATTCTTTTGCTAAGCATGGTCTTCAGTTATTTTCTTTGCTCAGTTATCTTATTCATTCCTGGGATTTCTAAAAAAGAAAAAAAAATCAGGAAAATTATTCCTGACAATACTCTTTTTCCAACTCCCCAAGATTATGTAAGGATTTCTCTTATAGGATTTTGAATTTTGTGTGCATTTTAGCCATCCAACTGGTATTTATGTGTGGATTTTTGGTTGGTTGGGTGGGGAAACCCAATGACTTGTTTAGTGGCCACTTTTTCACTAGATTATAAGCATCCATAGTTTAGAGGCTTATCTGTTTTCCTCAACCTAATATAGTGCCTGTATGTGCCCTCAGAATATATTGACTAGATGAATCAATATATTATATTAACCCTGCCACAGTAGAACTAATATATTTTGTGGGCAATGGCAAATGAGCTCTCTCCATGGTCCTGAAAATGATTTGTGAAATGACGCAGCTGCTTGATTACAATGTTTTAGGTTGGAGGATGTGTAACCCTAACAGCAGCTAGTAACAACTGGTTAGAGAGGAAAGAAAGATGAGGAAAGAAACAAAAACTAATAAAATAAACTAATATTACTGACACTCTCTAACATATGTAGTTCTCTTTTGTAGATATATATGAAATACTGTATTAATACAACATGATGATGTAGATATTCTTACTTTGATTTCATAACTGAGGAAGCCAACATTCAGGGTGATTAAATAGTTTTTAGAGCGTGTCCATGCATAAAGGTGGCTAAAATGACATTGAAGCAACCAAGTTGAGCTCTAAAGTAAGGTGACCAGACGTGCCGCTTTTGGCGGGACAGTCCCGATTTTTAACAATTTGTCCTATCTCCTGTGGCATTTTAAAAAAGTTCCAATTTTTGGAAAGAATGCACTATAAGCTAGGGAACGGTGGGAGAATGGGAAGGGAATATATGGTTTTCGGCTGCCATTTGGCTATTTCACCAGGATATGAGTTTTATATTATTTTTGTTAATTTTATAATGTTAAACTTTAATAATAACAAATAATTGTTGAGAACTGATTATTGAGAACTGCTTATCAAAGTTTGCATTGTTGATTAGTTGTTAGAACTAGACCACCATTGTTTGGACTTAATGAACAATGGTATTTTTTGGCAT
>CAUYQV010041516.1:0-20175 GCA_963574575.1 Galagoides demidoff
ACCAAAGCCATACATTTGTAGCCCTATCTCAGGTAGCATTGCCTTCTGATTTTAGAAGCGCCTGTGGCTCAATCGGCTAAGGCGCCAGCCACATACACCTAAGGTGGCAGGTTCGAATCCCCAGCCCGGGCCGCCAAACAATAATGATGGCTGCAACCAAAAAATGGCCGGGCGTTGTGGCGGGCGCCTATGGTCCCAGCTACTTGGGAGGCGGAGGCAGGAGACTCACTTGAGCCCAGGAGTTGGAGGTTGCTATGAGCTGTGATGCCATGACACTCTACCCAGGGGGATAGCTTGAGGCTCCGTCTCAAAAAAAGAAAACCATCACCAATGCTGCCATCTTTCCAAGAACAATACCCTGTGAGTATTGAGCTAATGGAGGAAGATGATGGAAGAAGAATATCTTGTAACCATGGTGTGGGGAAGATTCCTTGCATAAGATCCAGAAAGTAGCCTCAGACACCTGATCTTCCACCATCTTGATCTTGGACTTGCCAGCCTCCAGAACTGTGAGAAATACATTTCTCTGGTTCATAAACCACCCAATCTATTTGGTATTCTGTTACAGCAGCCGGAAGGAACTGAGACAGCATTGAACTGGGGACCTGTTCTCACCAGGCCTGTGGCCTTGGCCAAGTCTCCACACCCATTTTGATCTCAGTCTCTATACTTGGAGCACAGAACCCAAGACACATTGAATTGCTGAGATTCTAGGAAGGGATTTCTACCTTCGTGTAACTTATTTTGTTCTCTTTCCCTGACATGTTTTCCCCTTAAGAGGATGGGGGCAAATAAGTTACTACCATGGTGGTATTTCACTGCGCGGTGGCAGTGCCTACACAGGGGAGCTCATAAGGACCACAGACTTCCCTGCGTGACCTAGTCATCTGGTCATGGGAGAGTGGCTGCCCCCGGTCTGTCCCAATCACCCCCTTACCCTCCCTTCTCATACCCTACCATAAGGGCTGTGACCCTCTCATACCCAAATGAAAGCCAATTCTCCCTGACCCTGCAGCCCAGGCACAAAAAGACCACACATCTAAAAGGTTGCTTGTGTACACCAATTGCTAGGTGGGATTCAAGCGAGAGGGAAAAGACATGTTTCATTATGCCTGAGCTCCTGGACCTGGGGTCAGATGAGTCTCTTGTCTGTCCGTCCAACCCTGCCAGCAACCACAGCCCCCAGACCGAGGGAGCACCAATCGCCCAGCACGCTAGCCCATTCCCAACCCCAGACTGACCTCTCCCGGCCAGACCCTGCAAAGCAGTTTGGAAAGAGAAAGGGCGAGGCAGGCTCTCATCCCCAATTCATTGTTTTTTTCATCACCTTCCCCTCAAAGAGAGGGAAGAAAAGGGACAAAGAGGAAATCAGAAGGAGTTAGTTGGTCCGCCCACCCTCCAGCCTCCCGCCTCTCCCCTAGACTTCAGCTGTCCGCCTAAAATCACAAAGCCTTTTTGCTCAAAACCCAGAGAAAGAAAAAAAAAAAAAAAGGAAAGCAAAGGAAAGGGAAGAAGCAGCAGCGAATTTCAAAAGGAGGGCTAATTTGTGCAGCGCCGGACAGCTGCATTTACATAATGAAATGTGCAGAGGATGTTTGGCTCATGTATTTTTTAGAAGGTTTAACTTTAATTTTATTTAGCCTAAGAAGGGCATGTCACTCAAACTCCGCTGGTCATTTATAAAAATATTTCAATTGTGTTTCCAAGGAGCTGTCTTTCTGGCCTAAGTGGCTGGTGCCCGAGGTGGTGAATGCTAATGCGGAGGTCGGAGATCGATCTGGGAGGGCGAGAATGAGAGAAGGGAAACTGGGAGGGAGGGAGTCCCCGGCACAGAGAAGAAAGGACAAGCAGGAAGGCAAAACAAGGGAGACAGACAGATGTAGAAAGAGATGGAATCAGGGAGCAGGACAAGGCCCTCCCCACCCCAGAGAAGCAGCCAGGTTAACTCCCGCTGTAGCAGCAGAGGGATGGACGTTACTCACACAGGTGGGCCCCACTCTCCCAGCCCATGGGGTCTGGATTTCCTTTTTCAGCATTGCTGCTCTCATAGCTAACAAATACAGTTTCCAAGAAGGGCATTTGATGACCAAGCTGTCTTCCTTCCACCACTGGGGGCTGCGATGCAAGTGTTTTCTCCCATCTGTAATTCTGAACATAATGAAGAAGCTTGATTGTGGGCCCTTTGCATTAGAGACGGGAAAGGGAGGGCTGAGCTGAGCTTCCCTGTGTACATTTCTTTCCTCTTGCCATTAAAGCAACAATTACCCTTCAAATCTCCCTTCTTTCCACCACAAACACCCCAGCCCCCTGACCAAAATGTTCTGCAACTTTGAAACCACACAGAACAACACTGGCGCGCCCAGGAGATGAAGCAGGAAGGAAGGAAGGAGAGACGACATGTCTCTCTCCCTCTCCCATGAGCCTCAAAGCCCTTCCGAAAGACCCTGGAGTCTCGGGGACTCTGATGGACCCACATAGAAAGCCAGGCCAGAGGCAGGAAGAAACCCCACGCAGAGGAAGCCACTGCTCCCTCCTTGCCTGGCTCATTTGCAGCTCAAAGCCCGGGGGCTCCCTCGGGTTCTTCTCTCAGTCCCAAAGGCCAGAAAAGAGATCTCCAGCAACAGTGCTCAGGAAAATTCCACCCTAGCAAAGCTATTTAGATCTCCTACTGTGGTTCTTACTGTCAGGTGTCCGAACTCAATCTTCACCTCGTGTTCCCACCTGTAAGCCAACCTGGGGTCAGGCGTTCTGCATCTGGGGATGTCTCCAAAGGTCGCAGTCTTGGAGAGCACAATGCCTGAGCCAGACCGCAGAGCTACGGAGCATACTAGACTGTGACTCACAAGAAGAACCCCAATCCTACTGCAAAAAATAAAAATTACATATACAGCCAGGGAAGCCTAGGGCTTAGCCCAACTCCCAGAGGCCATGTACTTGGCCAGGAGGTCCAGTGGGGGTGTGTGGTTCTTATGTCAACACGTGATAGGCAGACTGAAATGTCAGAGAGCTCGGACTTGGGCCATGCTGAACTCAAATATGCTTGAGCTAATAACGAGAAAGTCATTTAACCTCTCTGACCCTCAGTTTCTTCATCTGCAAAATGAGAATAAGACTACCTGTCAAATTATTATGAGGTTTTGACATCATGCTTTCTAATGGGCCTGGCACATGGTGGCAAGAGGGTTTGAGGTGCTGTCTGTCAGTCACAGGGATGGAGAGACACCCATAGGCAAAGGCCCAGCCCTGGCACCTTAGGGGACAGGAAGAGAGAAGTGGCTCAGAGCCAGGAGATGGCCTCCACAGAAACAGCAACTGATTTCTCATTATTTGAGTTTGACCCTTATTAACAAAGTGCTTTGGGTGAGACTGTAGAATCAGAGACTCTCATCTGGAAGGTAACAGGACTAAAACCAGAGAGGGTGTGAAAAGCACCAGGTCAGACAGCACTCCGACCTGAACCTACTCTCCAGGCCCCTGCACTCCTCACCTCCCCTTCTGCTAACTACACTGACGGCTTTGGGCGGGTGACAGAGATCCCCCCAGCCCACATCCTACCCACAGCTCAGCAAAGGGCCTGAGCCACCTTCCAGCTTACCGATTCCCAAAGTACAGATGGAGGGGCAGCCGAGATCAGACTGGGTGTGGGCGGAGAGCCAGTGGGAGGGCACTGGCCATCGCAGCCCCCGGGGAGGTGCCTGCCTACATATGGCCAGCCAGGCTTGGCAGCCTGTGAACACTAATCCCGCTGTCAGCCAGGCCGGGCGCTGGATTAGGAAATGTCACGTTTCAAAGAAAATTATTTCCATTTTCTCCCCAGGAAGGGAAAAAGCAGAAAGACAAGCAAACTCCCAGGGTCATGTGTTGGGAGACAGGCCAACATATGGGCCTTGGACACGGGTCTCTCCTCCTCTTCCTCCAGCCCCTCTGCAGATGCCCAGAAGAGACAGCCGCCACCTCACCGAGCTCATCCCACCAAAGGCAAATGGATTTTGCAAATTATGAGGGGAGGAAGGGGAGTGTCGCTGGCTCCTGTGACCCATGTTTGGCCTCTGTTTTCCCACTCTGTCGTGGCCATGGCAGCCCAGCCCCTCGCTCTGCTGGTTCCCTGGCTTCTAGAGTCAGCACATCAGAGAGAGAAGTCGCCCTTGACCTCTAGAGCAGATGCTAGGAGCTCTGTCCTTGGCCCGGCCCTAAGAAGACCCTGACTCTTATCTGGGCTCCTCGCTGCAGGCGGGACAGAGACCCTCCAGACGCAGAGAGTGAATTAGTACCTTCTCCCTCTCTGCCGTGACTTTGCTGCTTCTCTCCTTCCCTCCCCCCCGCCTCATCTGAAACAATAATAAACACTTCTCATTCTCCGTCACTGGAAATGGCGGGGCTTCTTAATTACAAAAGTAATGTCACCATATTAGCAATTAATTAATTCTAATCTGGCCCAGAAGAGAGGTCGGGCATACAATCACCCCCTTATGCCTCTGGATCCGAGGACCAACGCGACGGATATTGTGATTGAAATATATTTGTGTGGAGTTATTAGATACTATCTGCAATCAATCCATTACCATAAAGTTAAGCTTCCACGTTCTTTCATATTAAATGAATTTTCATATCACATTTCCCAATAAGCACTGCCTCAAGTCAACCCTTATTTATCTAATAACGCCATGCAAATATTTTATTATATTTCAATGAAATGTGTCGAAAACTATTACCTTGCGCCGGCTTTGGGGTGGGAAGGAAACGGCGCTAGGAGGGAGATGGGGAGACTTCTCTGTGCCTGCTAGTGCAGAGGTGGCCGTCCCTGACACCTACAATCCTCTGGCCCCAGTCCAGGCACCAGACCTTTTCAGGAAGGTAAGTGTTTTCTAACCTTTGGTATTTCCAGAGGAACTGAGGAATTGCAGGTGAATCCAAGCCTTCAAAGATAAGCGAGACCCTCCTTAACCCCACCAGCACCAAGATTAGAGCTGGACTCATGGGTGTCTACCTGGGCAATCACTCAGGCTTCCACTCCTTAACCCCAGCAGCCTCAAGATCAAAGATAGACTCATGGGTATCTGACCTGGGCCATCACTCAGGCTCCTACTCCTTAACCCCAGCAGTCCCAAGGTCAGAGCTGGATTGGTGGGTGTCTGACCTGGACAGTCACTCAGGCTCCCACTCCTCAACCCCTGAGATCAGAGCTGGACTCGTGGGTATCTGACCTGGGCAGTCACAGAGGGCCTTGTGTTTTGTTTCATGGTTTACCATCCCTGGGTTGAAATCCTTAATAGTTTTTAAACAAGGGGTCCTGGCTCAACTCCCATAGCACGGTGCTATGGTGCTGGCCACATGCACTGAGGCTGGCAGGTTTGAACCCGGCCCAGGCCAGCTAAACAACAGTGACCACTGCAACAAAAACAAGAAAAATAGCCAGGCATTGTGGCAGGCGCCTATAGTTCCAACTACTGGGGAGGCTGAGGCAAGAGAATCACTTAAGCCCGAGAGTTTGAGGTTGCTGTGAACTGTGACACCACGGCACTCTACCAAGGGTGACATAGTGAGGCTCTATCTCAAAACAAAAAATAACAACAATAACAACGAGGGGTCCTGCATTTTCATTTTGCTCTGGGGAATCCCACAAATTATGTCCCTGGCTCTATCCAGGATATTATTCACTTCAGTGCCGCAAATACTGGTCTTTGCACTTCTAGAATGTGCTGCACGCTCTGCAGAGTCACTGCCAAGCTAACATCCGAACACTGTGTGGTCAGCAGAGGCCCCTCCTGGTCTGGCCCTTTCCACCCATTCAGCTTCGCCACCTGACACATCCAGAGAGGTCACATCTTGCTAAGGAGAACCCAGATGCCTGTGGTGCTTAAGGCTGCCCAGGCAGCAGAGAGTGGAATGCAGTCTCCATCCCAGATCCTGGACTCCAGAGTCAGAATGGCTCCCTAACATCACACTGGCAAAGGACACAGACACAGGGCCATCCCAGCCATAAGAACAGCTGGGCCTGGTCATAGCAATAACAGTGTCTGCCTCGGCCCCTCTCTGTGCCTTCCAGATTCCAGCCCTGTCCTGGGGTGATCTGTTGCCGTCCCCATGGTGGCTGGCAGAGTTGAAGGAGAGTCTGTCCCCACTGTCCCCTCTCCCTACCATTTACAGCCTTTTTAACTAATCTTGGAAGGACCAGGCTCTCGGTGACCAAAGCTCTCCAATGACCATTTGGTTCTTTTATCTTTAACAGTCCCAAGAAATGCATTTCCCGGGGCTGGAGGGTATCCACAAAGAGAGCTTGGCTACACAGCTCCTTCCATTCTCTGCTCCTCTGCAATCTTCCCACCTTCGATGGAGAAAATAATGTCTCTCGTCAAAATCTCCAAGAGTTTTGTGGAAATTAGATTAAACAATATAGGCTTATCAAACTCTTTGTGCAGAGTTGTTATTTTCCCCAGCAAGTGTGTCCAGGGAAAAATAGATCCTCAATGATTTGCTTTGATGTTCCTTCCCAGGTTTGTGGTACGCTGTTTAAGTCTCCTAAGACATCACCTCCATATCTCCCAATAACCCTTCTTTCTCATCACCTTATCAAAATTTCTGTTCCTTTAGTCAGGAAAAAAAAGGAGGGGAGGCTCTTGCAAACTCAGACACTAAGATGGAACTGACTGATCACAGGGAGGAATGAATAGTCTCAACTGAGTTGCTTGCCCCCTCTGACCTCCAGGCCCTCCTAGCAAAGACCAGACCTTCCCCACTATTGCAGAACTGAGATCTCAGAGACTGCTTGAGCTCCCCACACCAGCCAAGGGTACAAATATCTCACCCCAGGGATTCCCTGCCAATCTAGCATGCTGTAGCATGAGTTTCCTTAAATGAAGCTTCTGCCCTCAATCCCACCTCTGCTTGGGCTTGTTGTGAGCCCTCTCCTCTCACTCTCAATTTGCAAATCCTTTGCACATTTAATCCACACCGCAACTCTGCCAGGGAGATATCATTACCCCATTTTACAGATGAAGAAACTGAGATCTCATCCTTCATGGTTGACCAAATTGAGATGCTAACCCGGATCCATCTGACTCAGAGCCCAGCCACTATTCATGACTCAGGGTAACTTAGTACCCTACCCCTCACCCAGGTGTTTACATTTTATAAGTGCCCACAGAGTAAAACCTTGACTCTGGAGTCCTAAAAGATCTTCATTCATTCATCCATTCATTCAAGAGAATGCTACACATCAGTGGTGTTCCAAGCACTAAGCAAATCTAACCCAAACCCATGCCTCCGGGAGCTTATGGTGTAGCCTTCAGTAGCAGTGCTCCAGCTACTCCCCGAGCTGCTGTGGGCCCCACCCTGTGTATCTAAGCAGGTAAGTCAGGAATTAGAGAGAAAGGAGCCATGCTGGCAGTCTATCCGCCTCTCAGAGAAGCAGCTTGCATTCTCAGCACCTGCCCTGGCTGCTAAGATTTGGGGAAAGTAAGAGTTGCTCCTAACAGGAAGAGGAATTCCAGGTACCAGGATGGAGAAAGTTTTACGATGGACAGTCTTCACAGAGAGCCCTAAATCATGCCCTGTAGAAAATCATTCACTGGTAAGATTAGCTTGTACCCAAGCCTCCTGGGTATATGCTCTGTGTGTGTGTGTGTGTGTGTGTGTGTGTGTGTGTGTACATGCATCAGTCAATCCTAAGTGCCCTGAGGCACTCCAGCTCCTATTCTCAGGCACACCCATCTGAGCTACTGCCTGTGCTTTAAGCAGTGGTCAGCAGGGGACTGACCAGTGCATAGTCCGCCTGTGTGCACAGAAACCTCCTCCCCAGACCCCACAGGACATGGGCCCCTGCTTCTTCTGTTCTCTGCCCTCCCTCTCCTCCTTCCATCTTCTAATCATTCATGCTGACAGATTGACAGAAGTGCCCCCACCACGTAAAACCGCCTCTGGGCACAAGTACAAAACATAAAACATTTAGGGAAAATCATCCAAGAACAGTTGGCACTGTGAGTAAAACTGGTTTAAACATTGAACTATAAGCAACCAGTTTAAAACTCTGGTGCAGCTGAGCCCTGGCACCAGCCTGGACAGCTCCGTGGGGTGCCCCATTCATCTGCTCACCCTCTTGAGCCCTCCCGATGGCAGTCCCCTTCCCCTGATCGCCTTAGCTCCCTCCTGAAACCCAGCTACAGCCCCTCTTCCCCTCAAGCCCATCTCAGGAGTTCCTGTTTTGAAATCTTGTGTCATAAAACCCCCATCACACACATCCTGGTAAAGGGCTGAGGGTGCAATAGCACTGAGTAGAACTCACCTTTGAGTGGTACGCTAATTCCATGGAAGTTTCCAAAGCCCAGTCTCTCTGATCATTCTTACTCCGCGATCACATAGTAGTTTCAGACCTTGTATTCCACTGGCCCTCACAATAGGAATGAGGGAGGCCAAGTGTGGTTCCAGGAAGATGCAGTATAGGGGAGTGGGGTGCCTAAACTGGGCCAGGCACATGGGGAAGAGCCTTCCACTGGAACCTGGCTGTTCTCTTCTCCAGGGAGCCATGTCAGGCCCTGGCCTTTGCCCAAGGACATATGTAGGCCTAGATCCAGGAGACCTGGGTCCAGGCTGCCTCCAGCAGCTGACACCCTCTGTCCTGGTAGCTGCCTCCTTCCTGCGTCTGGCGAAGAACACTGCTCACCCAAGTCCTTCACAAATGCTCAGGACACCTTCATCACACTTAAGAAATACATAGCACTTCTCACAATGCTCACCTCATTTAATTCTGGCAACAATATTATTAAATTGACATTAATATCTCCATTTAACAAATGAGAAGGGCAACTGCTTAGAAAGGTTAAAGGAACTGCCTGGAGTCACTAATAGCTACAAAATGGCAGAAACATAACTGGGAATCCAGGTTCTCGGATGCAGAGTTCGGTATAACTTCTACTGCCGTGGGTGTGGCCAAACAAGCAATAGGTGCCATCTCTTTAGGGTGATGGCCTCATCTGCATGCCACACCCTGGGAGCCCTCCCTTCCCCTGGTCCAGGCTGGGCTCTGGGTCAGTTAATACGTGGCCTGTCTCAGTGCCTTACTTAACATGCACATATTGAATACCTACTGTATACCAGGGACTCTGTGGAGTGCTGAGAATATAATAATGAACAATACACAGTCCCTTCCTAGAAGGTGCTTCACAACAAAGGTGGGAAACTGTGAGTGAATAAGCTGTGAAATCGCCTTGCAGTGATTTCCATGACAAAGCAAGCACAGGCTACTTCAGAGCACTTAGATCAGATCACCTCCGGTCTTAGGAGACAAAAGGTTAAGAAAAGAGACCTTTAATTTGTTACCTGAGCTATGAAAGTTTTGCCAGGCAGAGGGGAACATAGGGAATTCCAGGCAGAAAGGACAACATGGCAAGCTTGGGACTATAAATATTTTATCCTGAGCATGGCATAGATCAGGATGGGGACAACCCATGACAGATGAGGCTGGAGTTCAGGTGGATGTTTGGGAGCCTTAGAGCCTGAGGGCAATGGAGAGCTACTAATAGTTTTAGAGAACAGAGTGTCAAGAACAATTTGATCCTAATAGAGATAAGAGATTGGAGGGGAGGAAACTGGAAACAGGGAGATAAATTGGTGGGGGGCGGGGGTGATGGCAGTAATCCAGAAGGCAGTAAAAATGGAGAGATGGAGAAGCATGTAAAAGGTACTGCAGAGGTAGAATTGGCAGGATTTGGTGTTGTTAGAAGATGGATAGTGAAAGGAGAGACAAAACTGGCTTCAGGGTTTCTGGTGTGGGCAGCCAGGTAGAGGGGGTCTAGAGCTTAGACCATTGCCTGGCACACAGCAGGCAGCCAGTAAATATGTGTTGAATAGATGGATTCTCCAAGGGGAGGGACACAGGAGAGGCAGGTTTGTTGGGGGAATGGGGTGGCAGGGATGATGGGTTAAGTTTTGGAGATACATAGTGAACAGTAGGATACACAGGTGTTCTGAGTAGAGGTAAGATGTCAGAGTCATCAGCTGATAGATCATAACTGAAGCATGGGATAAGTAGGACTCAAACACCCAGAGAAGTGAAGGAGACAGAGAACTGATCATTGAGAAGTATTAAAAAATTAAGGAAAGGAAGAGGAAAAGGAAGAAACCCACATCATGAAAACCCAACAAAATAAAGCACTTCCAGAAGGAGTGGTCAACCAGATCTGGAGAAGTCAAGCAGGATAAAAGCTAAACCTGTCCACTGCCATTTAATGAGACATACAGGTCACAGGTGAGTTCATCAGAGTGGTGGGGTGAAAGAAGATGATTCCAATGGCTCAAGGAGTGAATGAGAGATAAAAGTAGGAAATGGTGAGAATGTTTTATAAAGTCTTGCTGTAAAGAAGCAGAGTGAGATGGGGCAATTACCATGTGATGTTGAAGAAAGGTGTATGTTTAGCTATGGAATGGGAGGTGGTGTGCGTGTTATATGTTATACACGCATATCATGTTTAAAACACATAAAGGCAGTTTCAAAAGGGGGAGGAAGCACTGGAAGTTTTAGCAAAGAAATAAACTCATTCTTGTGTAAGCAGGAGTCAGAAAACTCGGCCACAGGCAGAACACCACTGGGACAGGGAAGTACCAGGAGAAGGCCAGGTGCAGATGCAGGTAAACTGGGGTGGAAGGGGAAAGCATATAGAAGTCATCTCAGTCCAAGAGCTGCTGGTGTCTCAGTGATTCAGGAGATTGGATAAGGGGGGAAGAAGATGGACTATTGAGGAAGCTCAAGGAGAAGAAAGGGAGTGTAAGATAACTTCCTACAGAAATGGAGAGAAAGCTGCCTAGGAAATCAGAGGTGGGTTTCTACAGTATCAAAGGCTCAGGAGAAGCCAGAGCTGTGAGTTTAAGGAGATGAGTCTGCTCAGCAGTGTATGGAAGTGTGCACATGCACACGTATGTCTGTGTCCAGCAGTTCTCAGCACTCCAAACTGAGAAGTGAAAAAAGTAAACCACTGGATTGATCTAGAGTTTAAAGTTTTTCTAGTTCATGAGACAAAAGCAAGGGAGCAAAATATTTACAGACATTACAAGAGGGTGGTAAGGATGGTTAACTTCATGTATCAACTTGATTGGACCATGGGCTGCCCAGACATTTGGTCAAACATTATTCTGGGTGTGTCTGTGAGGCGATTTGTGGATAAGATTAACATTTGAGTTGGCAAACAGGGTAAAGCAGGTTGTCCTAGTTACCATGGGTAGGCCCCAATCAGTCAATTGAAGGCCTGACTATAACAAAAAGGTCAATCTTCCCATGAATAGAAGAAAATTCCTCCTGCCTCTGGGCTTTGAGCTGGGACATTGTTTTTTTCTTGCTTCTGACTCAAACCAAAACATTGACTCTTGAGCCTGCCAGCTTTCAGATTGGAACTATATCATCAGCTCTTCTGAGCCTCCAGCCTGCCAACTGCAGATATGGGGATTTCTCAGCCTCTTTAATTGCATGAGCCAACATGGATAATGACTGGGGCAAAAGCTACAAGTCCAATGAGTGAAGGAGAGTGACCAAGAGGCCAGTGGGTGGCCATAGCAAGAGAGAAAGAAAAAGCTAGAACCAGGTGATACAAAGCTCACAGGATTCAGGAATCTTATGAAAGAGGAAAGGTCTAGGCCTGGCTTTGGAGCATGCAGAGGACACTGACCCCATCTCCCAACCCTGAGGCACATGGCTGTGAAAAAGCAACTTCCAAAGAGACCCATTTTCCAGTCAGGGCTGGCAGGTGGAAGGAGCTGTCAGAGAAAACACAGAAGTGTAGGACTTAGGTCCCATAGGATGAGGCACCCAAGGACAGAGGGAATGGCTTGGGAGGCTGGGGAATTAGCGAGAGGTCCTGCACAGAAGTACAAGCTGGGAAGAGGAGACAAAAGGTGAGGGCTCGGGTAGTGTGGCAGAGGCAATACAGACCCCTCATCATCTATCTCTCCCTGAGCACACAGGGGGAAAAACTACATTTCCCACCTTCCTTGCACCTATACAAGGGATGTCCAGGTCCTGGCTAATGGCATTGGAACAGAAGTGGTCTATGACACTTCCTGCTTAGCCATAGTCCCCATGAGAGTTTCTTTGTCCTCTCTCTCCCCCTCCAAGACCCCTTTAGACAGCACATGCTTATATGGTTGCATCTCAGAATGAAAGGGACAAAGATCTTACATCATCCCTTGAAGAAGAGCTTCCAAGTAAAGTGGCCCCAACCTACATCAGACTGTGATGCAGACGAAAAATAAGCCTTTGATGTGCTAAGCCACTGGGACGTGGAGGCTGCTCATTACTGAAGCATAGCCCAGCTGTGTGACAGCCAAGGATGGCATGAAGGAGAGCCATGGTGGGATTTAGCCACCACAAGTTTCCAGGAGAATCAGTTGCAATATTTCCCTGGCAGATTGGGTTGGCAGAGGGGGATGTGAGAAGAGGGTTGAGAGAAGAATGAGGAGAAAATGGCTGACCTTTCTGGAAGGACTTGGTCATGCCCTGGATTGATCAGGGCTCCAGTTTCACCCACCCTGTTTATAAACAAGGGGTTGAGCCAAAGCTTCCTCTAGCCTCCAGAGATAGTGATAGAGAAGACACTTTGCCCAGTCTGAGGGCCTGTGGATCCCAGGTCGGTCACAAACATGCTATGGGATAGAGCTGTCTACACCTCTGATGTCTCCTGCACACAGAGATGGCTTGTTGACCTCTTCATTCACCCCGTATGTGCTGACCACTAACACATTCCAGGCACTTTACTAGGCCCTAGACCTCAAGATCTCTCCAGAGAGAGACAGAGGACTGTCGTTCTTGCTGTTGCTCTCAGGCACTGGCCTATGTTGGCCTAGAGTTGTCAGCAGCTCAGTCCAGGGCCAGTGGGGCCCTGCCCAAGGGATATAACCCTTTTCTGCCCCAAAGAGGTATGACTTCCCTACCCTGGGTGCTGGGCTGAATGGTTCAGCCCACCTGGGAAGGTGTTGGATCTGAACAGCCTTGAGCTCTCTGCCTTTCCCAAAGCCCAAAGGAGTAACTCTGTGCTCAGAAGGAATCTGGGGAGATTTGAAAAGGACAGAGATTTCACCCTCACCCTTTGGGGTCCTGGCCTGGCCTGACACTGCTGTGATTGCCCTCTGGGGTCCCCAGCTTGCCCTCCTGCCTCATCTCTGCCCCTCTCTCTCCCTCTCTCCCCAGGCTGGGACAACCCCCTTTCGCTGCTCTCTGGCCTCACTCTCCATCCCCTGGCTCCTCAGTTCCTTCCATCTCCCTACTCTGTGCCGCCCTTTCTTCTCTCTCCTGCCTTTGTCTCTAACTCTTGGATTCTCCCTCTGCCTCTTTGTCTCCTTCTCTGTCTCTCTCCTTTCAAATCAAATCAACAAGTACTTATTGAGTCTGAGCTGCTCTCTCTGTCCCCCTCCCAGCCCTGCTCTGTCTCCCTCTGCTGCCCTGCAGTCCGCTCCACTCAGTCAGTGACCAGCCCACAGGAAGCTGTCGGCAGCAGGACCCCAGGGACAAGGGACTAAGTGTCCCTCACACAAACTCAGAACACCCAGCCAGTCTCCTCTCGCCCCAGCTTCTCCTCCCTTCAGGCAGCCCGAGGAGCCTACATTATGGAGAGAAATTATTTAGCATTCTGCTTCTGTCATTCCTTGCCATGGCACCAGGCCCTGATATGTGATAAAAATATCAACATTAAATCGACTCTGACAACTGCTGTTTACTTGTCGATGTCACTAGAGCCAGGGGCAGATCAACAGCTCCTGTAGGACCTGAGCACCAGCAGTGGCAGCAGCAGCAGCTCCCATAGCCCAGCCCTGGAAGGGAGCCCAGGTCTCTGAGAGGAGAGGGGCAGCCCAGGGGACACGAAGTCCCTGCCACGTCATCCTCACTTTGCTCAAACTCCTTACCCTGGACAGTGTTGGTAGAAAAATTCCAATAAAAATATGATTGAGGCTTCACAACAGGCATCACACACTATATGGGCACAAGGCCACTTGATAACTTCTTTAAAGTTTGACATCAACTCTGCCACATCCACATAGTGCAGATTTTAACTCAGAGATGTTAATGGATTTCTGGAAGACGCACAGGTAAAAATCAAAGAGATGGGGTTCGGCCCTGGGTCTGACTTAAGCCCCTAGTATCACAATTATAATGAGCTGGCAGAGGGTATCAGTGTGTAGTGATCATGTCCTGACCAGTCACCTGCTGAGGCTGTGAGTGTCCTCTGATGGCCAGTCAAGATGCATCTCTCTCGCCAGCATCTCTGACTACCAGAGATGATAGTATTGGAGCCTCGATAACTTGACCCACCTTGAGGATGGAGTCTGATCGCTGAGCTGACCTCATGCTCCCCCTACAGCTGTAGGCACCACTCACCCACCTTGCCAGCCCTGTAGCATCAAGGACAAGCAAGGATACACCTGCAAGTGTGGACCAGGAAAGAGAGTGAGCATGGGACTGCAGGAACAGAGCACAGGACTTAGGGACAGCAGGGAGGACCAAGAGGCCAGGAACTGAGGGAGACAGCTGTGTCGTCACAAGACTCTTCCATGGCCAAAGCACCCTTCTGGCATCTGTCTCAAGAGCAAAAGCAAAAATCGGAGCACATTAGGCCTGCTCAGAAAACTTTAGCCACTAGGATTTTCTTAACTAAGAAAATAGAAAATAGAGCAGAGAGTGGTAATAGCTTCTGGTCAGCATTTCCAAGGCCACAGGTGATGTTCCTGGGATAAAATCTGGTCCTTAAGGGCTCTAGAGAATAGAAAGTTGACATTGTGAAAGGGGTTGCCAGCCAAGCTAATGAGAGGTAGGCTGCTTTCATGGAGAGACAAAGTCCAACATGAAGACAGTGATAGTCCTATCTCACTCTGCAGGGTCAGCCCTCCCTCAGGAACCAGGCTCCATTCCAAGTGTTATGCTTTTGAGGAATTTAGACAGAGGAGGGTGACTAGGATGAGACAACTCCAAATCATGCTGCAGGAGAAATATGAAAGGAAATGGACTTATCTAGCAAGGACTTACTAGGACAAACTATCCAATATTTAAAGAGCTGCTATAAATTGGACTTGACCATTTGATGCTTAAACAGTAGAATGCAGACTGTTGTCAGAAACTGTGTGAGGACACGGCACCTAGGGCTGACAGGTGCGCCGTGTGGTAGCGCTTCCTGGCATTGTTCATGTGATGGCTCATGCAGACATAGATCCTATCTGTGCAGTTCACTGGGAAAAAGGGATGGAGGAGGTTGCCCACAGTCACAGGTCATCAGCAATGGGACACTGACCCCCTACGTAGCAGTTCTAGAGCTGGGAAGAATTCACAGAACGTACCTGGGAGCACACTGGAGAAGCTCTAGGGTAAGAGTGAGCTGCCTGTTGCTGGAGGTGTGCAAACAAAGACTAGATGAGAGTTTGGGGCAGAAAGGATGCCACAAGAAGGGTTCAAATATTAGAAACTAAGTGGGTATCTCTCATCTTAGAGCTTCTAAGATTCTAGGCCTCCAACAGAGGGTAGTCGCCCAGCCACTCCACCCATATGCATGTGTCCAGAGCAGGAGTCATCAGGGTCTTCCTTCTTCTCCTTGGAGAGCTGCAGAATTCCATTTTAGCCAGCCCCACACAAGTATGACCTATGGGAGCCTAGTCACCATGCTGGGAAAGACCCAGGGTACAACCCTCCCATTAGCCTCCCACCCCTGCATGGGATAAGCCTTCCAGATGGACTAATGAAAATTATCCAAATTGAGTTCAACTGAGCGGAAGAAAAACAAATGGATCCCATTAATTATCCCTAGGCCATCCCTCATGCTTCAACCCAAACACACAGCAGTGCCACTTCAGGCAGACAATAGTAATTAGCGATATGGGATTGGGAGGCGTCAAAACAAAGCATCCAAGCTCTGCTCACAAGATGCAAGATGAAGAGATGGCCCCAGATTGGTCCCACAAGACTATCTCAGCTATTCCAGTATAGAGCCAGGCAGACCTGGTTCTCCACTTTACGGGCTATGTGACCTCAAGCCAGTTACTTAGCCTCTCTTAGTCTCTACCTCTTTAGCTATAAAGCAAGGTGGATAGAGCCCACCTCATAGGCTTGTTAAAAGGCTCTCTTTAGATAATGTGTGACACTGTGTTGGACACCCTATGTGACCATGGGAAAGTCATTGCAAGTTTGAAGCCCCCGTGTCTTCCTCTACAAAAATAAAGTGGTTTGTCTGTAATATCGCTCACTAAGGTTCTTCTTAGAGCTCTAAGGTCCTGTGCTCTAAGATTTGGGTGCTTGTGGCCAAGGTTGGGGTGGGCCACAAGACTGTGAGGACAGTCTCAATGCCACACTCCCTCCCTCAACTTCAAATTCACTCTCTTAGGACAAGAGTCTCCAGATCATCTCCCCTTCCACTCCCCTCCTCCAATGAAACCCAAGCACCAACCCTGCAGATGTCTATCAATACCCATGGGCTGGAACCCCAGGAGACTCAGAAACCACTAGACTTTGATTTATGAAGCACTTTGGTGTCCCTAGCTGGGTGCCCTCACCTCTGCCCTGCACTAAAGACTGCCTACTTCTTGGAAGATAAAAAGGCACTAATTGTTTCCATCTCCACTCCAATATTGATTATGAGACTATGAGGCCATTGGCATTTCATTGACAGCCAGCAGCTCTCTTGCCTGAGGTAGATAGTCTCTAATAAGACAGAAGAGAAAGGGGGAAAGTAGGTTGGGTTATGGGATCAGAAACCAGGCACAGTGCTTGACACTGAAATATAAAGATAAATAAGGCATGGTTTCTTCCCAAAGGAGTTCACAGTCAAGTAGGAGTCAGACATGCCCAGAAATGAGGACACAATGTATTGGAGGTGCCAAGGAAAGGGTCTTCATGAGGCACTGTGGACATTGTCCAGTTCTTTCTGAGAACTAGGAAACTAGAGAGGGCATCTTATTCCACTCATCAATGCACCTATAATAAATTTTCTCTGTTAGGGACTATTTGGATGTGGACCTGTCTGGAACTTGAAGGGTAACCTAGATGACAAATTTGAGAACTCACAAGGCTATAACCCCAGGAGTCCTCAGACCAACTCACAAAACTTTCCCAGTGCCCTTGGCTTTCTTTCCTTTAAGATGCAGATAGGTCAGCGGCAGCTCTGCCATTTTTCTGAGGGTCACTGGCTTGGGGGAAATGAGGGGAGCTGAGCCCCAGCCATTATCCCATGGCTCCCTCAGACTGCCACCTTCCAGCTTCCAGACAGGCAAATATCAGCTTAAGAGTCCAAAGTCACAGATTCCCTTAACAAGGGAAGGATTCATTCTGAAGCCTCTTTTCTGGAATGTATTCCATCAAGGAAGGGGCCTGTTTAAGGCACCGCTAAGGCTCAGAGAGGAATTTACAGGATTAATCTTTAATTCTTACCAGCATCAGTAATTTGGTTATTAAAAAGAAGGAATAATAAAATAACAAGCTGATCCCATACAATTTGACAAGGTTCTCTCCTCCCAAACATACATATATATGTGCATGCATGCGTGCACAAACTCCCACATCAGCTGTCTCAGAAAAGTCCATGATGGTAGCAGTGAGTACCGGGACTCCTGATCTCAAAGGGCAAAAGTGGGATCCAAGTGGGGAGACTGTTTCTTTAGGTACCAAAGACAGCTATTCACATCAGGTGGACAAAACTAAATTAAGCAATTTTAAAGCCTGAATAAAGAGTTGGGGCTGGGGGTTCCCAGTGCTACTGACAATGAATATTAAGTAAGTCAAAATCCACCCAAAATGATTTTTAAGAATTGAATTTAATTGAATGTTGTCATGTAGATCCTACATTTGAATATAATCAGATTATAAATCATACTCCAAAGATTTCAAAACCTACAGAGAGCCACCAAGCAAACTTGCTATTGACAGGAAAGGTTATAGAAAGTCATTCTGACATACAACACACATTTATGAGAGACCCATTCACTGTGTGCCAAGTGCTGTGTCTAATGCTGGGATAGAACATAAGCTAAAGAGTCTCGACCCTCAAGTTCCTCACATACTAGAGAAAGAAGCAGATAAATAAACAGGGGATGGCTGCCATGGGGTAGGGTATCCCAGGCCAAGGTAGAGTGCAATAGAAGAATCCGGAAGGAGAGAACAGCATCTCTGTCCAGGGGGATTAAAGAGGGCTTCACAGACGGGGTGTGCTCACTAAGATGGGACATTAAGGGTGTTTACCAGAGGGAGAAGGGACAAGGCCATTCGAGGTAGAGGTACAAAAGAGCACGGTGTGTCCAAAGAGCAGCAGGCAATTTGATGGGGCTGGAGCATAGTGTGAAGGGCAGTAAGAGGAGCTGGGGCTAGCAAGTGAGTTGAGGCCAAATTATGAAGGTCTTTGAATGCCCAGATAGAAGGTTTAGATGTTATTTAAGAGCATCTAAGAGCAAGAGCTAGGCAAATAAGGCTGCTAAGCAGGAAAGTGAGAAGGTAAACTCACATTTTAGAAAAATGCATAAAGGAGAACAGACTCTGCTTTCGCCAGAGATCACAGGGAGTTGGAGGTAGTGAGGACCAGGGATTCTGCAGAAAGGGGCTTCTCCTCCCTGGGGATGGGGTCAGACGATGCCCTGCTTCTAGGATAAGCTCATAAGATTAGCTGCATTAAGGCCACAGTCTTAGGCATCCTGGATGAAAACTACCACCCTCCATTGCTGTCAGTGAGACAGGCCAGTAGGGCTGATGGTTAAACAGACAGAGCTAGAGGGGAGGGTGTCTAGGTCCCAGAATGGTTTGGTCAGTAAAGGGCCTGGTTCTTTCTTCTAGAAGGGCAGAGGTACCTCAGGGGAAGCAGCCAGGATTCGAAACAAGCATGCAAATGGCCAAATTCATTTTGTCTTGGGAAAAAGTCAGATCATCCAAAACCTCAAGGAGCCTATGAGGCACTGTACAAGGTAGAGGGTTCTTCACTTACAAATAACTCAAGTTCAAGCTGGTAAACCCAGGTCTCAAGAATTGGGGCAGGATTTTTAGCAATGGTACAGTAAAGAGGTCTGCAAATTCTCTTCCTGAAATCAACTATAAAACTGGACAAACTAAGCAAAAAAAACAAAACCATTTCAGGACTCTGGAAATCAACCAAAATAGCAAATTTGGAAGTGTTTATTCATGAAAAATTGAACTTGAGATAAAAAAGAAAAAAAAAAGACCTGCAAAGTTCTAACCTGGGCCTCTCCTGTTCTCACTCCCAGCTGTGGCTTTTCTTGGGTGGAACCAACCATAAAAACAAGCATCTTCACTGCAGGAGGGCTGATTTGATTCAGAACAGACGGCCTCAAGCCTGTGGGTGTCCAGTGGTTGACAGTAAAAAATGTCTGACTCAGTGGGGAAGAAAATGGGCCTAGGTTACAGTCCCAAGTGGGATAAACAGCAGAGAAGAAATAGCCAGAAATTTAGCAGGGAGCTCCTGGAAATGAGAGCTTAGGTGGCTGGAGAAGTGGCCCTTCCTGACATCCAGAGAGGCTGACATGCTCAGGGAAGGCCTGGGATGGCCTGATGGGAAGACAAGGGATGGAAGAGTAGAAAACTGCCTGAATATTGAATGTGTTCCCCAGCGTGGACACGGAGGATGGGAGCCTTTCTGACTGAAGGTGTTTACACATGCCTCTGACAATTACTGACTGACCACCAAGCTATACATAAAGACAAACCTTACAAAGCCAGGCTAAGCCAAGCTAAAAGCTAAAAACATTTTTTTTAAATCTGAGTGGTGGCATCAGCAGCTATGCAGACCTGGTTAGACAGATGCCCAGAGTAAATCTAAATATGTTACTTTAAAAAAAAAAAAACCTAACAATACCTTCAAGAGGGAAACTTCAGAATCCAGAGTTTGTACAACATATGATCTAAAATGTTTAGTTTTCAACAAAAATATTACAACATGCAAAGGAAAGTAACACATACTCCAGAAAAAAAAAAACATTCAATAGAAACCAACTCCAAGTAGATTCAGATACTGAATTTAACAGACAAAGCCTTCAAAAACAACTCATTGTAAATGCATTTAAAGACTTAAAGAAAGCTATTCAAAGGGTACAAGTGAACTTTTCTAGAACTAGAATATAAATGTGTTGATATAATGATTAAGCAAATGACATGAAATTTATGTTAACCAGCTTGATGAAAGTGTTTCAAATTGTATATGAAAACAGCACAATGTA
>CAUYQV010041520.1:0-17617 GCA_963574575.1 Galagoides demidoff
TAAATGGGAAAGTAAGACTGAGTCCATTGGATACTTTTTCTTCCATTCTTGAGATACTTTGCTAAGAAGAATATGTTCCAACTCCATCCATGTAAACATGAAGGAGGTAAAGTCTCCATCCTTCTTTAGGGCTGCATAGTACTCCATGGTGTACATATACCACAATTTATTGATCTATTCATGGGTAGATGGGCACTTGGGCTACTTCCATGACTCAGCAATTATGAATTGGGCTGCAATAAACATTCTGGTACAAATATCTTTGTTATAATGTGATTTTTGGTCTTCTGGATATATACCTAGTAGAGGAATTCTAGGATTGAATGGCAGGTCTATTTTTAGATCTCTAAGTGTTCTCCAGATGTCTTTCCAAAAGGAACATATTAGTTTGCATTCCCACCAGCAATGTAGAAGTGTTCCCTTTTCTCTACATCCACGCCAACATCTCTGGTTTGGGGATTTTGTGATATGAGCTTTATGAAAGCTATAACCCAATTATAGCCCAAGAAGAAGGGGAAAGGGGAGAGGGGGGCGATGGGAGGGAGAAGGATGGATGGAGGGAGAGTAATTGGTGGGACCACACCAATGGTGCATCTTACAAGGGTACACATGAAATTTACTGGGTATAGAATATAAATCTCTTAACACAATAACTAAGAAAATGCCGTGAAAGCTATGTTGACCAGTTTGATGAAAGCATTTCAAATTGTACATAAAACCAGCACATTGTACCCCATGATTGCATTAATGTACACAGCTATGATTTAATAAAAAAAAAAGTCAAAAAAAAAAACAAACCTAAAATCAATTCTAGAGTGGTAATTCCTAGGCCCTACTGGCGGTAGCTGTCAAAATTGTTTTCTCAGTTATTGGGCCTGAAATGAATGCCTTGTGGGAAAATTATTAGTATAACCCCTCCAGTAGAAGGCATCCATCCATAAGAGGGTCATATTTTCTAAATTAGATATTATAAGAAATCAAACAATTTTATATTTACTTCTGCAAATCTTGAGACATTTTTAAAAACTGAAAATTCCAGAAAATCTCTTACAAATTAAAATATATTGGCATAAGAAATTATATGATCCATTAAGTGAAGATTTTTATATCTTAATGGAATTTTAAAAATAATCTATGAAAACTAGTTTGAGAACTCAGCTTCAGATGTGTAATTTATCCAGGGTCTCATGATAGTTACGGCCATTCAGTGTAATACCGTGGGTCGAGTATTATGTGAGACATCCGAAATTTTCATTGTTTCTACTTAATTTTAAATTGTTCCCAATTTCTTTAGAGTTTTGAGCTTAGAACTTATAAGTTTTACACTACACATTCACTACACTACACTTTCACATGTATTATCTGAAAATTTTTATTGAATGTTAAAACTAATTATTTATATTCTATTCGAGTACTGCTATTTAGTTTCTTGTATTCATAAATGCCTCTCACTGGACATATAAAAAATAAATAAATGGTAAAGTCTAACATAAATAAATGGGGAAAAATTCAATTCGAATTACCAGCTTAAAATGTAAAATACCTAGAAATAAACTTATTCAAAAAATGTAGGACCTATATTCAAAAATTTAAGCCTCTATTAAAGTTTTCAGTTAAACGAGTGGTTTGACCTCATAGATTTTAATCCTCTCCTTCTCGAGACCTTACTAAAATAAGATTAAAACAAATGATAAAACTTTAAACCCACAAAAGAAAAAAGAACGAGAGAACCAGCAATCATTGGATGAGAAACGTTGCTTGAGCTTTGGAGGAGAGGAAGCCAGTGTGAGTGTGGCTTGGCAGAGCGCGGTGGAGTCGCCCAGGCTGCAGGAGCTGCCCCCACTCCGGTGGAGAAACCCGGGGCTGTAGGGACACAGCCAGAATGGCTCCCCACAGAGAGCCAGCTTTTCCAGGTCCTCCCCGTCGTCTTGGCGCTGGTTCTTCTCCAGTTGCCATTTCCCTTCCCCACCCAGCCGTTGCTTTTCTCCATTTCTGTAGCCCGGGAAACTGACTCTTTGGGTGGCACTTCCTGGGCTTCTTCGCTTCTGGCTCCCAGTAGAGGGGACCAGGGCAAGGGTCCAGTGGGAAACTGGAGGGCGGGAGCAGAGAGGGAAGTCCGGGTATTTGTTACCTGCCTCCCCGTGGGGTCTTTAAGGTTTGGCCGCACATGCCCACCCTCTCCACCCCCTCCACCCTCCTCCCCTCTCACCCCTCTTTGCTCCTGCCCAGACACTCTTGGATCTTGCTCTTGAGAGACTCTAACAACCTGTTCTTTCTCTTGGCTTCTGCAGGCCATAAAGTAGTCCCAGCTTCCTACTGCTGCTGGTACCTGGAAACGGCTTCCTCTCCTGTTGGTCCCCTTTATTCTGCCCCCTTATTAAACACTCCTGGGGCAAATGCACTAAGTGTGCCTTCTGTTTCTTATTGGTCGCTGGCTGATTCTGCCGAGGAATGAAAGCCGCCCACCTACTCACTGTCTTTCAAGAGCCTGTAGGTTGGTGGCCCAGGAAATCTCCAGACTCCACATCCAGGCACCGTGGAGGGCCAGAGAGAGGCAAAGCCCAGAGACCCACGGAGCCCACGCAAAGGCGGACGCCCCAGGTGCAGCAGTGTTTAAGGTGCCCACACAATTTAATGACACAGCATGTGGGTATATGTGCTTTTCTTTTCTTTTCCTGGTGAGAGCCTACAAAACTGTGCTAACTTTTGAGGTAAAAGTCAGCAGGACATGGCAGAAGGCTTTGATCTGCGTTTTATAACTTTTGGTACATTCAATCAATCAGTGTTTTAGAGCACACGCCTTAAAGGCTTAAAGCCAGATTTTCTGGATTCATGCTCCATCAACAGCTCCATCAACATGACTCCCCCATGCTTCGGTTTTCTTATCTATAAAACAGGAATAATTCTTGTGTGTGTATGTTTTAATTTATGGCTTTTTATTTTTTGTGTTTCTGTTGTAGGTTTTTTATTTGAGGTTTCCATGAGGCTTACAGCAAACATTTTATAACCAATTATTTTAAACATGTGATGACTCTGCTTACAAATAAACTAGCAAAGAGAAATCTAACAAAAGTTTTACCCTTTAATTTCCAATCACCCTCCTCACAGATTTTTAACTTTCTGTGGTTTCCATCTGAATCTTTTTATGCTATCTCTCAAAAAGTTGTTGTAGTTATTTTTGGTGGGTTGTCTTTTAGTCTCCCTGCTCAAGATAGAAGTGGTTTATTACTGCAGTTACAACAGTAGAATATTGTCCATACCCTTACTGTTCTCAGTGAGTTGTACACCTCCTGAAGATTTCTTAAACATCTTCTTAAGATGGTTCATTATCTTAATAAAAGATGTTATTTAACATCTTTTTTCTTTCAAATTGAAGAGCTCCTTTTTTTTTTTCTTTTGAGAAGAGTCCCCCTCTGTGCCCTGAGTAGAGTTGCTGTGGCATCAAAGCTCCCACCACAATGCCTGGTCTTCTTCTTTGTTTTTTTTAAGTAGACATAGCATTTTGCTCTTGCTCAGGCTGGTCTCAAACTCCTGAGCTCAGGTGATCCAGCTGCCCTGGTCTCCCAGAGTGCTGGGATTACAGACATGAGCCACCATACCACCTGGCTAAAGAGCTCCTGTAAGCATTTCTTGAGGGATAGGACTAGTGTCGATGAAATCCTTCAGCTTTCATTTGTCTGGGAAAGTCTTTACTTCTCCTTCATGTCTGAAGGATATTTTTGCTGGATATAACATTCTAGGGCTAAAGTTTTTTTCCTCCAGCACTTTGAATATGTCATGCCACTCTCTCCTGACCTTCAGGGTTTCCACTGAGAAGTCTGCTGTCAGATGTATCAGAGAGCCTTTATATATTATTATTTTTTCTTTTACTTGCCTCCCTTAGGAACTTTTCTTCATCCAGGACCTTTGGGGGTTGGATTGATTATTAAATGCCTTAATGTAGCTTTGTTAGTTAAGTCTGCCTTGTGTTTTATGACCTTCTTATACCTGAATATTGATATCGTTCTCTAGATTTAGAGAGTTCTCTGTTCTTATTTCCTGTTCATTTTATTTCTGGTTAGTATGAGGGTGCAAACAACTAGGTTAAAATATTTGTTTTTGTTAGGTAGAGGAATAATTCTTAATGTTGTCTTGAGAATTAAATGTGTAGATATGTAATGTGTAGATATGTAATTAAATGTGTAAAATGCTTAAGAGTGGTGCTTGACACATAATAATGATTTCATAAATGTTATAGTTATTCTTAAAAATGTGCATGCACTTTGAAAATCCATAGGAGTTATCTAGATGTAGAGCTATATTATTTAAATTTTGTCCTTTTCACTATTTAGAAAGAAATAATGGATGTTATTCAACAGAGAAGAAAAATGCAAGCATTCTCATTCATGTACTAGAATAGATTATTTTATCATATACACTAATTATCACCCATTAAAATGCAGAAAGCATATCAAAGACCTCACAGCACAGTGCAGAAACATGTTATAATCGGGATAGCAGAAGTCAGAGGTATTTCTTAAAAGAGCCCTTGTTCAGAAATCAGCAAATCTACCTTGAACTCACTATTCTGCTCCCTAATTGCTGTGGGGCCCTGGGTAAATCACTATCCCTCTCTGGCCCTCAGATTTTTTGTGACAGTTGAAGTAAATGATCCCTTAGTTTCTCCCCTGCTCTGAAAGTTTCTCTCATTCAGTGGGAAGCCAGGGACACCCACTCCAAGGACCATAGCATAAAGGAGTGCCTGAGTAGAAGGATGGGAAGAGAAGAGACCTCACTTCACTACTTTGGCCTGGCCTCTTCCTTGGGTATAAAAGTCTTCTAATGTTGAGTCATTACATTTACCAAAGGTGGATGCCAAAATGCAAAGAGGACAAAATTCTCCCTAATGACCACCTGGTCAAGATTCCATCTTGATGCGCACCTGGGCCTCTGAAATTCACACCCCTTTGCGACTGGTTCCAGGAGAAGCAGGGAAAGAGTTTTAATCCCTCCTTTGCTCCATCTCAAGTCTTCAGGCTTTGTATTTGTCAAGCTGCATAGCTGGTTTGGCATCTTGGGAGAAATTACGGTTAGGCAAGGTGGCTCTGTTAATTCATTGCCAGGGAATTTGATGAAGTAGCTTCACCTAGCCCTAAGCTAATTTTTCCAGGCATCCCTGTTCTCTTTTTTATCTTGTGTTATGTTAGCCACATGAATAATTAGTAATCAGCTGCATACAACTTGCTGTGTGCTAATGGCAGTGGATTTATTTGGCTTGAAAATATACTTTAGTTTTGGACCATTTAAATTTCATGGTTAGATATTAAAAACTGTGAGTTATAAGTTATAAAAGGCAAATGGGAGCCCAAGGAATGAGGAAATTGGACAATATATATGCAGTTAAGATTAATTCATCCTACCTTCACAAAATAACCTTACCGTCTGCTTTTTAGTATTTGTCCTCATTTACCACCATAAAACCAAAAATTAAAAACTCTCTTACATTTCTACGGTCAAATTTAAATTGCCCATGGGATGGAAGAAGTGCTAACAACTTAAATCAGCTGACAAAATGAATTAAACAGCACAACCATCTCATTTTGACAATTTTTGAGCCTCCCCTTGAATCAGATTTTGAGTAGCTCTGCTAAGGATATCCCCAAGTTCTAAACACTTCTCACTATGCTTCCTGTCTTGGTCATTGTGGAGACTCCAGCAAAGTGAGACATGAATAGCAAAGCATGAAAATGTGACAGAAGTTCAAGGGAGAAGTTGAGCTTGACCACAGGCGGATTGCTCATTTCTAATGGGTTTACTGTTGGCTTATTTGGGCTACTTATTTAGAGTCCTAATTTGGGGCTATCAAGAGATTTATTATGGGTGTTTCCTTTTCTGAAGGAGAATGGTAAAAGGGACACTAGGCAAATGGGGTATTTTTTCCAAGGCAGTCAGAAAGACAGCAAAAAAAGAGGATAGGATTTTGATTTTATTTATCTTATTCTAACACCTTTTTTTGGCCAGGGCTGGGTTTGAATCTGCCACCTCCAGTATATGGGGCTAGCACCCTACTCCTTTGAGCCACAGGCGCTGCCCCTCTAACACCATTTTTAATAACTATTGTCCAACTCTTACTCTCAACCAACCAAAATGGAGGACAAATAGCCAATGTACATGTTCTTCCAGATGAATACATCTTGTTTCTCTGTTTCAACACTGCCCTAACTCATGTTCTTTGGGATCAGAAACAGGATTTCATTCCACACAGGCACAACGAAGGAAAGAACTTTAGTGATAGTGAAGTCCTTGCCCCGTGTAACTCCAGATTTACCAATTTATAGGATTATTGTGACGATAGAAGCAAACCGTTACATAGAAGACCTGCTATGTGCTTGGCGTGGGGATCAAAGTCAAAAAGACATGGTTCTTGCCTTCAAAGAGCAAATGGTTTGAGCAGACAGATGTGAGAATATATGACTATGATTTCATGAGGGGACACTGCTTTATAACTACAAAATGAAATACAAAAGTTACTGTACATGGCCTCCAGTCTACCCTTCCATTTTCATTCTTACTGCTTTTGTCCTTGCCAGTGCTATTCATGATCTTTGGGGCCCAATACCAGATGAAATAGTGAATTCCCGGAGCTCTCTCCTTAGCTGTCATTTTCTTGGCATGTATGTCATTTCAGTTATTAACTTCTCTACATTTCAGTGCTATAGCTTGTTCTCTGCCTCTCTTATCCAGACTTTCTTCATACAGATTTTTGCCTTCCTCACATTTATAAATTCCTTGTCCTTATTTGCCTTTTGGGGGCTATCTTATTTTTCTTGATGTTCATCTAATGGAGTGTGTACATGTATGTAATGGGAGGTGGTAGATTATGTTGAAAATATTGGAAAGCTGCTGGAAAAGCTTTTGTTTTCTTAACCTAGACTGTGAGAGTATAGAAATTAGTGAACTTATTTCCAGAGTAACTTAGTCTATCTCTAGCCATGGCTTAGGCAGAGGTAGGCTAGAGTAGGTTGATGCAGAAGGCTCAGAGCAGAGGAGAACCTGGACATGAGAACTGGACAAGCCCATTCAAGAAGGGAAGGTCCCATCCCAGCACAGCAGCACAGTGAGGAGAGAAAATGTGTGAAATGGCACAGAGTCAACAGTCCACTAAGGACCTAGAATCTAGGGGCAGAAAGTTGGGTCCTCAGGAATTGAATGGTGGAGTTAAGTATTCAAACACTGCAGAGTCAGGACACAGGAGGCCTGAGCAATGAGGTCAGGACCCTGCTACAGAGTGTTTCATAGCAGATGACCAACCATTCCAGTCTGGCTGGGGTGCTAGGGAGGTGGGGTATATTTCTAGGGCAGGCAAGAGAATTACAAAGTAAAAGGCTAAAGTCCCTGTATCGGAGGTTACAAGTGCCTCATGGATCAAAAACAGACCACAGCCTTACTAAGGACAGCCAGCAGCAGTATCACGCCTTTGGTGTGCCGGGTGTTTTACCCAAAGGGCATATTAATGCACATCACCTTCATTGTGAGCTTGAGGGGTGGAGATCATTTCTCCTTCTATTTTACAGATGAGGGAACAGAAGCACGGATAGGTTAAGCCATTTGGCTAAGGTCACTCAGCAAGGAGGTAGAGGATTCAGAAATTGAACCCAGAAAGTCTCTGAAGCCTGGTGTCCTGAGTTCAGTGCCACACCTTCTCATTTTGTTATACTTGACTTGAGCACTGATTTGTAATAATTTGGAATGAGTTGCTGGCATTTAAAGATTTTACATGAAATTTGTAATTCTGGTTTCTCTTGAATAATTGGAACATCTGTTATCCTGAGTCCACTGGAGACAAATTGCTAGAGCTGGTACCTACTGTCTGTTAGTTGGTGCATGAGCTCTGTAGTTTTCTGCTGTTCACACCTGCGATAACAGCACAGGTATAGATAATACTGTATCATCTACAGTGATAGTAGATAAATGAATGAGTGAGTGGGTTTGTGAGTCTCTGGCTCAGAGGGTCAAAGTGAGGAAGGTTCATAAATAGGAAAGGAGCTCAGGGGCCAGAGGCTGGCATGATGGTGACCACTGGAAATAGACAAAGGAGGGTCTAAGATAGTTCTCACTGGATACTCATGACTCACTTTTACATATTCTTGGGATGAAGAGCTATGGACTGTGTTAAAATTTAAAGTTTCAAGGTCAAGATAGGCCAGGACATACAGATTTTGAAAACAAATTCTGATTACACTGAGCCCAGATGTTTATGTGTGCTCTCTGCTCATGGATTGAATTAGAGCCGTGGTGGATTTGACTAAATTCTTACAAACAAGACAACAGAAATACTTACCCAGAGGAGAGAAGTCCAGAGTGACTGACAAGATAGTTGTTCCTCTCATTTGTCAAGAGTTATTATTAGACCATTTTGGAACAATTGATATCTCTCATTTTGAATGAGCAATAGGATACAGCAGCTTGCAGGCATAGTGCCTACTTTTCTCCACCTGTGCTATCTGACCTGGGCTCTTTAAATTTAAATCAGATTGAAAACTGAGTTCCTTAGTCACAGTAGCCACATTTCAAGTACACAATAGCCACCCGTGGTTAGTAGCTGCTTAATTGGACAGTGCAGGCATAGAACATTTTCATCATTTAGAAAACATTATTGAACAGCAATGGTCTAAAGCAGTGCTTTTCAACCTTTTTTATCTCATGAAATACTTGGACCTATAGTTAAACTTCTGTGACATACTTAAATTATGTTGATTAAAAAAAATAGTTATAGAAAAGAATACACTTAACTGTGTTTGGAATTTCTTTAAGAAATAATTTAATTAATGATCTTTAAAATAATTTTGTGGCACACCGAAGATGCTCTCATACCACACCAGTGTGCCTCGGCACACGGGTTGAAAATCAATGGTCTAAAAAGAAGACCAGCATTTTCATTATCTTTTGCACCATAAGCTAGCAATTCAAAGAGGACAATTCTCCCTGCAGTTGACAATGTGGAATTTTTTTCTGGAATGATGAGTATTCACAAATACCACCACAAATAAATGCTCCTTTTTATCCACTGAGGTCTTCCCTGTCTTAGAAACTTAAATAAACTTGCTCCAACCCAGCCTTCTACATTCTGTGGAGATTTACAGTCCTGCCCAAGATTTCTGGACATATTCACAGCATATATGTTCTCACAGCAACCTCTGTCTCCTGACTGCTGTTTCCTTAATTATACTGACCCAAACATCCAGCCAACCTCTTCCTTTTGTTTCCCACACACAAAAATATTCTGCATGTGGAAAATGTTTACAAGTAGGGGGGTAAGTGTTGGGGGAGAAGGAGTATTTCTCATACAGTAACACAAATGTTTTCAATTTAATATTAGGATATTGGCAATTTCCATATGGAAATTTCCTCAGCCACCAAGTCACAGGTAGATTCTCCACTGGCCCTGTCCTCAAGTAAGTTCCACCATCACCCTGTTTTGTTGTCTCTTCTCTCCCCAACTTTATCTACTTTTTTGCCTCTCCACTCCTCCTCCTCAGGTATACCAGACTTTCCTCCTCTGGAATCATGCAAACCCTTTTAGTACTTTTACAGTCTCACCTCTCCTTCAGATAATATTTTTTTCCCCTCAATATCTCAGCTGCCCAAAACAAAGGGTAATTTCCCAAGTAAGAAACATTCTAGGAGTGGAACTTATTAAGAGAGTGAAAATTTCACCTCCATACATAGACACAATTCCTACTTTCTTTGAACCCTTTACAGAGTGCATCCCTGTGCAGACGTTTTTGTTGTATGCTAACAGGACAGCCCAAGCATGGTGGGTCCTCTGAGTCACAGAAAGGACATGCAAGGAATAGGAACTTGCAGCTCTATTTAATAGAAGACTTAGAATCCCAGGGTATGGCTGTTAGAAAGGATTCATGTAAACTTGTTGGATTATAATTTGTGTTTTCCCCTTGAATTGCCTGAACAAGAATGTGGTCCTAATATCTACATGAAAATAAACATTTAAGCCTTCCTTCCCCAGGACACAAAACTTAACTATAATGCCAAGGTCACTTTAATTTCTTGGATAAGTGAAATAATAGTGGGAAACCCTTTTAGGGATCAGCTCTTACCATTTAATGTGTCTTTACCTTAATGATTCCCCAACTTGAGTGCACATCAGCATGCCCTGGAGTTCTCATTAAAACATAGATGGTGGGCCCCATTCTGCACTTTCTGATTTAATAGATTTGTGGTGAAGCATGAGAATTTATATTTTTAAATGCAAACTTAAAGAATTCAAATTGAAGGAAGACTGAACCAATTGTGTGTATGTGTGTGTTCTGACCCTACACTGTCTCCTGTAAATAGGCTTATTTTTTAGTTTTCATCTTTAAAGCCTTGGCTTTTTCCAATTTTCTAGGCAAATGGAGGACCACAGATGATAGCACATCCCATCACTCAACTTGTTTAATTAATCTGATACAGAAATATGGATTTAATCCATCCAGAATCCAATTTAATTCAGAATCCATTTAAGCTGAGCCAGAAACACAGAGCCTCTAACTGGCTTCAGATCTTCCCAGAAGACACAACCCTCCTGTTAGGCAATGTTTTCAAAGCTTTCTAAGCAAAGAAAGAAAGATTGCCCCAGAATCACCATGTTAAGCCTAGTCAAATCAGGACTGTATCTTTAATTGTCAAGGGTTCCTTGGTGCAAGAATAAAATAAAAGGCAATTCTGAGGTAGGGAGGATATAAGAGCTTATGAGTCAGTCAGTCTGTTTGGATGCCTACCTCCTAGAACCTTCCTGAAATCCTAACCTGAGGTCTCTTCCTAGTCCTGGTGACTGTAACTCACCCTGATGATTGACTTATGCCCATCTAGGCCAGTCTCACCGCTTTCTCATTGGCTATTGTGTTCCACATTCATTACTGCTTTCTGCCAAAACTGAGTCCTCCTTTCATGTATCCTCTGGCTGTATTTTAACCAATTGTCTTATATAGGTTTATATCAATAACCAGAAAACTTTTGTATTTCATTACATCATTTCACCAGACATGACTTTCAGACAAAGAGTTTTTGTCATTCAATGTCATTCAGAATAATTTCACCTGTCTTTTTGTCATTTGGTTATTTCTTCTAAAAATGGAATGCTGGGGGGTGGGGGGAAGTCGAGCACACACACACAGTTAATTGAGTTAGCCTGAGGTTAGCCTAGTTGGGTTTTACAGTGAAGAGTTACTTTGTTATTAAGTCCCTTCTTCAACAAAAAGAGATTTGTGCTTAAAAGAGTCTATCTTAAATCATGTGAAGCTGGGTTATCCTGCACCTGGAAGCAATGCCCAGCTGAGCACACACTGTTTGAGCCCCGCAGCCAAAAATGTCCTGCAAATACAAAGACATTGCTGTTTCTCCAATAACTGAAGAGGATGGTAAGACAAAAACAGCCCTCCATCTTTTACCCTTACCTGATTGGATCTCCAGGTACATCCTTACATCTTTTTTGGAACATTTAAATCATCAACAAATAATACGTTTAAACCATGCTGTGATTTTATTTATTGTTGAATGAAATATGAGTTCCTACAGTGATCCATACTCCCTTTTACTTTTCTAACATTCAAAAATATCACTCCTTCTAGTCACATCGTGACTAGATTTTCTAGGGCAAAAAAATAAAAAAGTCTAAAATATAATTTCTGTTCATTTCTTTAAATGAACAATTTATTGTACATAAAAACATGAGTTTACAGTCCTTGACTACTACATTTACCAATCCTAACAGCTAGTATTATTGAGTAGTATAATATGCTGATGACTTTGCAAGTTGCCCTACACATGTTACTTACAGGACCCTCACAAAAACCTCTACAACTAATTAATCTTTAAGAGAAAACTAAGAGAGGTTAGCATGAAAGGTTAAGCAAATTGTCCAAGGACACACAGCCATCAATGGCAGTTCAATGTACAATACAGTCTATTGTGCCTTCCAAAAAATGGAGACCCATTTCTTGCTTCCCAGGAGAGGAAAAAATTTGATATTCCCAGAGGGAAGAACAGCTCCCATAATAGACTTTGCTGGCTGTAAAATAGACTATTTTACAGACTGATACAAAAAGCAGGCAGAAAGGTGATGTTAATAACACTTGAGACTCCTTCTCAGTATCTTTGCATTTCCAGATGCTGAGTGAGAAAATCTCTCTGTCCCTAATTACTTTTGACAGTCTCAAGAAAATTAAGACAGGTCAGAGCTACTGTCAGAATATTCAGTCAGAATACTCAGGCTGCAGCTGAATTTATTACAAAAGGACAGAGAAAAACTAAATTTTGATATATGCAACTCAGTCATTGCTAAGAAAGAGTTAGCAGAGGCGAAAGTTGAAAAATACAGAGAATTGGGGAATAATAATAATTATTATTATTACAGAAATGCAAGGTACATTCCTATAGAACCAGTTAAATACCCAAGTCAGTGTATAAATCACAGTTTCTAAATTTATCTGTCCTCTGAGATGCTAAAGCAATGTTCTAAACAATCTGCAGAAAAATGATTAAACTGAATAACGGAAAGAATAAAACAGAACTTTGTCCTTGCAACCTCAATGCCCCCTTAAGTCTATTCTTCAAAAGAACTAATCATCTCTCCTGGCAAGATCTGAAGCTTGTAAGGAACGAGCCCCTCCCTCATACTTTGAAACCTCCATGTTCACACAAGCCGTGCACATTCCCACCTGCTGTTGCCCCTGACTGGCATGCCCTTGACACTGTCCTCTGCCTAATTGGATTCTGGATTCCTCTGTGGTCCTTCCCTGATCATCTTACACAGCACAATGGCTCATTCAATAGACAGTTATCACACATGGTCATTTGGTTATTTTTGCATATTGTCTTCAAGGACAATTGAAATTGTGAATCCTATTTTAACTTTCCATAACTAGCAGCCTTGTCTCTTTATCCAGCTTTGGCAGTTCCTTAAGGCACATTTTGTATTCAATGTGACTGGGGGCAGAGTAGAGAGCCATCAGCTCTGATAGGAAAGGCAGTGGGGCTGTCAGACAGGGCAGAGGGTGGAGGGGAAGAGAGGACAGCCAGAGGGACCAGGCAGAGGCAGGATATACAGCAGGAAGTTTACAGGGGCAATGAGCTTGAAGGAGATATCTGGAGCTCTAGACAAAGACAATGGTGACAGGAAAGTACTGAGGGAGACAGTGTTAGAGGTTTGGAAGCAAAGGAACAGAGAAACTTGGATGCCTGGAAGCAACACACTGTATCCTATGATAGAATTAATGTACACAATTATGATCTAATAAAAAATAAATTAAAAAAATAAAATTGAAGAATATGACAAACCAGGAAAATGGGGCAGAATGAATAAGCACAGGCTTAGGAGTCAGATAGCTGTGCTCAGACCTGGGGTCGACTTTCCTATGTGAGTCAGATCAGGGCAGTTCCTCCAGCTCTCTGTGGTTTCCTCATCTGTGTAAAGATGATAAGGGAGCTTTATCACTAAGTACCAGCTGTGATGATGAAATGTGGTAATGTAAAGAGCCCTGCAGCTGTCGGTCCGTCCCTCTCCTTCTACCAGGGGGAGCTCTGAGATGACTGTGGAGTGGCAGGATTAGAAGTGGGGCCAATGAGAAAGTAGAAGACATTTGAGTGTCAAAGGGCCAGCCTAACATGTCTGAAGTCAACCTGGCAGTTCTGCCTCCACAATGACAAAAGCTGGGTCCAAGAAGAAAGGCAAGTACTAGTTATGTATCCACTGTATCTTAAGCACACTGCCTTGAGTCCCTAATCTTAAATCAGCAAACATATCTCATAATAGATTAAATATTCGAGGTTTGAAAATTTTGAAATACCATTATTTCATGGGAAAACAGTAGAAATAGTTTATGAAAGGAACAACTTAGCAAGCATAAGGTAATTTGATTAGCAACAAGCAATATGCTTTTAATGGGAAAAGATGTTATAACAACCCACTGGCTGGCTTCTTTCAAAGTCATTTACTGCCATGGTGTCTGATTTTAGACCAACATTACTTCTAATAACTATAATAGGTTTGGAGCACTCACCATAATATCTAATAGCCCAAGATTTTTTTAAGGGTACAAGCAGAACTAAGAATAAAAAGAATAGGAGCAAATTTCAAGATACCTAACTGTTGAGGTGAAAGAGATGGTGTGGGAAAAATATATAGTTCAAATCTGAGAAAAATCTCAGGGAAAATATATATATATTTAAATTTCCCCAGATTATGCAATTAAAATAAGCATCTTTGATCTCTCAATAATAATATTTAAAAACTGAAAGACTAATTCTGGGAAGGTGGTTGACTGGTAGCAACCCTCGTCAGAGGCTCCTGAGAAGAGGAATAAAAACTAGACGGAATCAGACACTGTGAAGACAAAGACGGGGAACTGAGCCAAGAAAGAAGTTCGGCAAGCTGTAACTCCATGGAAGAGCACCCCAGAAAATAAATTACAGGTACAAAGCGTATTGACTAGAGGATGGGAGACCCTTCCCTCAAGCAGGAAGCCTGCTGCAGCCTATCTGCGAACAAGCAGGGAACAAAAGACCTCTCATTTTACCTCACTGGAGAGACCTGCTAAACTCCAGGTCTCTTTCTCTAGGGAGGTCCCACTTATGAACCTAGACACCACCCTGCCAGGCATAAAATTGAACAAATATTTTTCCCCAGAAGTCCAAACTCCCAGTCTACCCTTTCCCCCTCATGTGGTGGTCTGAAGTTCTGCCCCTGCAGAGCATAGAGTGTTTAGTCTTGTCCTGAGAGACCTGGGCATAGTGTGGTCCGCCAACCATCAGGACGGAATCTGTGGCTAACACGGGAAAAAGAGGGTGTGGGAAGAAAGGGACACTCGGTGGGAGAAGGAGCACTCCCCTGGTTATGACTATGCCTCACCAGTGGTAGTGTTGACCCTCAGTTCGGTCTGTGTCTGGCAGGACAGGGTACAGAACCCCCGGCTCTGATGGCACCCACAGCAGGAGAGTGGTTGCCCTGTGTGGACTGAGTTTGACAGACAGGATTGGTCCCTGCTGGGCCTGTGAGCAGATGCAATATAGGCATGGACTGCAACCTGAGAGCAAGGGCGTGGTCTCCTGATTCCAACAGAACCCTTGAGCAGTGGCTTACTGGGTGTGAATCAAGCTCTAAGGGCTAGGGTGTGCTCCACTGCCTCCAGTAGGGCTGGTGACCAGAGGCTTACCAGGTGAGGACTGAGACCTGTGGGCAGAGTATGGCACCCTGACTCTAACAGAGCCTGCAAACAGAGGCTTGCCAGGCAGCCGACTGAGACTAGCAGGTGGGGCATGGTTCCCTGACCCCATCTGGTCTGGCAAGCACTATTCCAGACCCTACTCTAGAGGCTAGCTGTGTGTGGACTGAGACCAGTGGGTGGGGGTGTTGCTCCTGGCTCCAGCTGGGCCTGTGAGCTAAGAAGCAGACAATAATGTGGACTGAGTCTGGAAGGTGGGAGTGTGGATCCCTGGCTCCAATTGTGCTTTGAATCCCTTTGTTTTGAATTATTCTTGAATCCCTCTCTGTTGGCCAGGGTTTGCATTGGCAGAGACAATTTGGTTTGAACCTATGTCTGGGGCTGTCCACTCAGAGACATTCTGAGGTTGACCTTTGAAGATCTATAGTGGAAAAGAACTGAAGGGTGGGAGCTGGGCACTGCAGCTATTTGTATCTCTTCACAGTCCAGATTTAAATCTAATAGTGTGCTTTCTTAGGATAGGGTAGAGGCTGGCTGACACCAAAACAGAGGTAGCCTGCACTATCTTACCAAGTAGGTCCTCAGAGTCTCCTGCCAAAACTCTAAAAGGGGGCTTTGTAAGGTTGTAGGAGGTAAGCCACAATTACAAAGCCTAGAACTTTGGTAAGGGGCTATTTCTACTACCTGGGAACCCCAATTCAATTTCACTCTACCAGTTCTAAGAACCAAACAGTGGAAAATAAACATGGTGCAGACCCAACAGAAGAACTCTGGCAACATGAATAACTAGAGTAGATCACACCCCCACCCCCCCGAAAATGACAAAGGAGATACAACTGAAGATGCCATGCATAGACAAATGGCCGCAATGTCAGAAACTGAATTCAGAATATGGATTGCAAATAAGATAAATAGAATGGAAGAAAAGATGGAAATTAAATTCCAAAGAGTAGTTCTAAAGTTGTCTCAAGAAATTAATGAATTTAAAGACAAAGTCACCAAAGATATGGACATAATGAGAAAAGAGATAGCAGAGCTCAAGAAAATGAAAAAGTTAGTTGAGGAGATTTAAAATACCGTAGAATTCCTCAGTAATAGAGTTGACCAGGCAGAAGAAAGGATCTCTGAAACCAAAGACAAAGCTTTTGAATGTTCCCAAGCACTCAAAGAGGCAGACAAATGGAGAGCAAAAACTGATCATTTCCTGAGAGAGTTGTGGGATCACTCCAAAAGATCAAACATTGGTCTTATAGGAATTCCTGAAGGTGAAGAGGATGGTCCAAAAGGTAAAGATGCTCTATTCCAAGAGATTTTGGAGGAGAATTTCCCAAACATTGCTAGAGATGCAGAACTTCAGACAGCAGACAGTTTCAGAACCCCAACAAGACTCAATCCAAATAAAGCATCTCCTAGACATATTGTGATTAACTTTGTCAAAGTTAAGATGAAAGAGAAAATCCTATAAGCAGCCAGACATACAAAAAGCATCACCTACAAAGGGAGAAATATCAGAGTAACTGCAAATCTCTCAGTTGAAATGTTTTCAAGCCAGAAGAAGATGGTCATCAACCTTCAATCTCTTAAAACAAAACAACTTCCAGCCCAGGATCCTCTATGAAAGTGAGTTTCATTTGCAATGGAGAAATCAAATACTTTAATGACATAGACATGTTGAAGAATTTTGCCATAACTAAACCAACTCTCCTGGATATTCTCAGACCCGTCCTCCACAATGACCAGCACAATGTTCTACCTCCAAAGTAAACTCACCCAGAAATTTTTGAACAAAACTCAACTTCCACAGTGGTGAAAGGATTAAAATTGTCCACTGGATATCTGAAAACCATGACACCCAAAGTACAACCAGGTTTATCAATGAATGGTTTAAATTGTCCTCTAAAGAGGCACAGGCTGGCTGACTGGATATATAAACTCAGACCAGATTTCTTCTGTATACAAGAATCTCACCTTACCTTAAAGGATAAAAATAGACTCAGGTTGAAGGGATGGACTTGTATATACAGGCAAATGGAAACCAGAAAAAAAGCAGGGGTTGCAATTTTAGTAGCAGATACAATTGGCTTTAAACCAACAAAGATAAAGAAAGATAAGGAAGGTCACTACATATTTGTCAAGGGAAACATCCAACATGAAGAGATTTTGATAATTACCATTTATGCACCCTACCAGAATGTTCCTCAATTCATAAAGCAGATCCTAATGGATATGAACGACTTGATATCTTCCTGCACTATAATAGTTAGAGATTTTAGCACCCCTTTGACAGTTTTGGATAGATCCTCCAAGAACTAAACAATGAGATATTAGACTTAAACCTGACCCTAGAATGAATGGACTTTACAGACCTCTACAGAACATTTCACCCTAATAAAACTGAAAATACATTCTTCTCATCA